>JASDQU010883697.1:8783-33074 GCA_032191745.1 Picea mariana | reverse complement strand
TGTCAAAAGTTCTCAGGAAAGCAACAGCTCAAATCGCTGCCATTGAAGCCTATAGTATCTCCAGCACCTTTTCAGCAGTGGGGGCTGGACTTCATTGGAGAAATTCATCCTCCCTCAAGCGGTCAACACAGATGGATCCTGACAGCAACAGATTATTTCACCAAGTGGATAGAAGCTGTCCCCACCAGAAGCACATCACACAAAGTAATTATCAACTTCCTGGAGGATATCATAGCTAGATTTGGCTGTCCCAACAGGATCATCACCGATAATGCTGCTTCTTTTAGGTCTGGGCCTCTAATTAAGTTCTGCGAACAGTTCCATATCTCACTAATTCACTCCACCCCCTACTATCCCCAAGGCAATGGTTTAGCAGAGTCCTCCAACAAAAGCTTGATAAGGATCATTAAAAGACTATTGGAGGACAACAAAAGGGCCTGGGATTCGAAGTTGAAATTTTCCCTGTGGGATGATCGAGTAACAACAAAGAAATCTCTAGGCACTTCGCCTTTTCAGTTGGTCTACGGAACAGAGGCAGTTTTTCCTACTCAGCTCGCCTTACATGTGGTGAAATTATTTCAAGACTATGAGGGAGAACCAGATCATATGATTAGAAGGATTCATCAGATAGTGGAAGTGCAACAGATCAGAGAACAGGTGAGGACCACAACTCATAGTCATCAGGAAAAAGTCAAACAGGCTTTTGACAGGAAGGTCAGGAAGAAAGAATTCGAGATCGGGGATTTGGTATTTAAGTGGGACGCCCCCAGGCAGGACAAAGGAAAACACAACAAGTTTGATGCCCTCTGGATCGGCCCCTTCAAAATCTCTGAGGTTTTCTCAAACAACACATACGAGTTGCAAGATCTGGAGGGTGAAGAGGTTTTCAATAGCCCAATGAATGGGCATTTTCTGAAGAAATGTTTTATTTGAGCCTCAAACCACTCCCTTGTTTGTAAATATTATCCTTTAGTTCTTGGTTTATTTTCTTTCTGCATGTTTTTCGACTTAATAAGTGACTCCATAGCCCAATAGCAAGGCACTGAAGATGCAGAAGGAGTTCTTAAAGAATCGCAGGGATGACTCTATCCCCCATGGAGCCTAATGTTAGCGATTATTTTTTTCTTGGGCGCAAAAGAACCCAGGTCTGCAGGTTGCACAGGAAGCACCCAAGTGTAGCACGAGAGAATCCTTTTTCAGTGATGAGTCAAGCGAGCGGGCGAATTTTTGCTATCGGCGTTCGAGATCCACCTACAGATTTAATCGACGGTCATCGGGTTTTCAGGGATACCGGGTTGCCCGAGATTTAGCACAAGGGATAGCTCCCATATTTCAGGACAAATCTGGGGCGTCCGATCCAATTGGGACAGTAGGCTTCCAATCGGCGTATTGGAGATCGTGGTTTCAGGAGTCACGGAGGTGTTCGTTCATTGCAGGGTAAAATCATGAAGATGGGTAACACTTTTGCTTGTTTTATGACAAAAAAAAATTGTATTTTCACAAGTTCTTCAACTTCCGGCATACAAAGTATTTTTTTTATTTAGAATTTCACTTTACAGTAAAAAAAAAACTTGTGAATAATTTTGTTATATTTCTAATGACTATTTTTCAATTTTTTTTTATCAAAATTTGATATGTCAATTTGACAATTGTTTAACAGTATGTTCCTTAAACATGAAAGGAATGATAATGAGTTATTGTTTTCCACAACAATGTATCTATTTTTAAACTTATGTTTTTAAGAAATGAAATATACTGCAACAATCTACAGTGACTCTATTTTATTATGACTATAATTTTGAATCTAGCGGATGAATATTATAATTTCTAGAATTTTTTGAAGTTGACCAAGATGAAAACATTGCATATTTTAAACACGTGTTTTTCTACACCTTGTATCTATCTTAATTTTTACTTAAAAGTAAAATCTAAAAATACCCTTTTGAAGAGAACAGTTTAACGATTATGAATATAAATTTTCCATAATTTTTCGTTGTGTATTTTTAGAGATATGGATTTTTCATTTCACCGAATCATAATCTCACATAAAAATATTATGCAGTGATTTTTTTATAAAATTAAATAAAATTAGATAAAAACAATAAAAATGAAAACAAATTATACCCAATGAAAGTAGATTTAATTTTAAAAATGTTGGTATCAACTCTCAAACTAAATTCTGAGTATTTGTAGGATTCCGCTACCTCCAAAGATGAAGTAAGATGGAGAGAATTTGCAGTTTCCTGCAAACAGTCCCATTTTCAAGTTTTTGGCCGAAATATTCTTTCGGCCGAAACCTAGTTTTTAACAGAATCCGTTAAAAATAAACGTTTCGGCCGAAAAGTCTTTCGGCCGAAATATGCTTACCATGGGAAAATAATTCATCCAAAAAACATTGTACACGAATTTCAAGGAAACCGTTACATTTGACGTGAAAATTTTCGGCCGAAAGCAACATTTGTTCGGCCGAAAAATTGCCGCTAGAAATTTTGGAGACTCGATTGTCACGAAAGTGTTACCCAAATTCATGATTTTACCCTGCAGTTAAAATTGCCGATTGGCGAAACGCCAAAAGCACCTTTGGCGCCGAGCCCACAGTCTTATCCCCAAGTCATATCAAGCGAGCCCATAAAGGGGGACATCCCCTTTTATAATAATTCATACTATCTAGGCCGTCCATCTGAACGATGCGCGACACACATCCACACCATGTCGGTATTCGGGAGTTCGAGTTATAAGCGCTCCTCGAAATTTCACATTTCGAAACCTCGAACCCCGAAACGCCGATAGCGCCTTGGGAATAAGCACGTGGTCACAGCTCGTGGCCACTTGGGGAAAGAAAGAAGCTATGTAAATAATGCCAAAGGCACCGAGTTCAGTTACAGAGGGGATCATCATGATCCCCAGGCGCCATCGGATCCGATCCCAATACTGTCTCTCGCTTGAGTAAATGAAGGCAGGAACGGGTGGTTGAAGCCTCCTTTCATTCATTAAGTGTGAGGAATGGAAGGTTTGGCGAGCGGTTTGCTCAAGGAGGTCCTGTGTACGGTTTGTTCCAAAGAAACCATGCCGAAGTCCTCGACTAGACAGAGAAGCCTGCACGCGCTAGCTCAACGCTTAATGGCTCAGCTACCCTCCTTGCCGGAGCCATGCGCATTTAAGATGGCCCCTGAAGAAAGGTATCAGTATGAGTTTGACTGAAGTGACACCAAGCCTTGGGTGACTGGGCACGCCTCTCTGAGGTGAATTTTCCTGAGTATATAGACTCAGTCCTTGTATTTTGTAGGGTATCGATGGTAGAGTAGAGCTCCCTACTGTAAAGTTTTAACAGATATTCTAGTTTTCTGGTTATGCATCTGTATATGAGATCTCTTTTTTTATGACAAACAATCTTTCTTACTCCATCTAATTTTTGTCTCATGCTAAGAGAGTTCGTGATTGACTGATTCGCGCAGATTATTGCAGTTATGTTATGATAAAAGAATTATTGTTGCATTATTGCATTCTCTGGCTTTTGCGTTTGAATGTAAGATAATATTATGCTTGGACGTCTTCTTCCACAGCCTGTTAGAAACTCGATGTTAATAACAGACCTCTACTTTTCTCTTATATAAGTCTTCCGCCTATTCACCCTTTACTACAGCTCACTGTCTGAAGTTTATATAAGACGTCACTCACCTATGCATGCCTGGCCTAGTTTTAGAGTTGGAATGATATTGTTTTGAGTTGGCTCCCATTCGGTCATCCCATCTATAAACCATCGTGACATAAAACTGATGCACGTCGGGCTCTGCTCCTGCTAGCAATCCAGGAGTGACTTCCATCGCCAACAATATCCTTCTATTTTAAATTCAACTAAACACTATTTAGTGACATTTACCCGATGTCCGTTTTGTAGCCATGAAACTCTGTATGGGCTTGGATGTACAACAGTCTCCAGCTCTAGCTTTTCTACCATCTCAGTAGATATGAGATTGTCTGTGCTACCGCTGTCCACTATGACATTGCATACCCTATCCTTAGTTTTGCAAGCAGTTCGGAACAAATTATTTCTTTGGGCTGGGTTCTCTGCCTCCTTCTCCGGCTTCAAGAGAACTTTCCTCATCATCAAAGATCTTCCACCCTCCACATCTTCTGCCTCAACATTCCATCCTTGAGCTTCAGAAATGTGAGTTTCACCACCATCTTTCTTCCTATCTGGACACTCATAGGATTTATGTTTGATTTTTCCACAGACAAAGCATTTCACTTCACCTCCTCTGCCTCTTCCTCTGGCTCGAGGAAATGTATTCCTATCAGCATACTTCCTTCCTTGTGAGCTTCCCCCTCTTTCAGGTTGAGTTTGAGGTTTCTTCCCCTCTTCCTTAGATTTCTGAGTTCTGTCTTGGGCAATTGTCTTTCCTCTGCTTTGATTTCTACCTCGGCCTCTTTGACCTTGCCTCCGGCTCAGCTTTTCTTTAGATTTCAGAGATATATGATAAGCAGCTTCCACATTCTGAATGGTCATCATGCTCATCTCATCTTGAATGTCATAACACAAACCATTCATGTACCTGACAACTTTTTCATCATCGCTTTCCCGATGACCTTCTCTGATGTTTATCCCGTAGAATTCTTCAGTGTATTCTTTCACTGACATCAGCTTTTGTCTCAAATTTTACATCCTATGAAACAAAGTGATTTGACAATCCTTGGGTATAAATTTGGCTTTCATCTTTGCAACCATTCTATCCCAGCTTTTGATTTTTTGCTTGTCCTTGCAGCATATGTCAGCCTGCAGTTCATCCCACCACAGTGTTGCATGCCCTTTAGGTCTAATAACGACAGGTTTGACTTTCTTATCTTCCTCAGCATCCTCATAGTTGAAGTATTTGTCTAGAGCTCTAATGCAGTCTAGAAGTTCTTCAACATCCAAGTTTCCCTCATACATGGGAATCTCCATTTTTTCTCTGGCACCTATCCTTCCAACAACCCTGAATAGGCGTTCGTCTGCAGCATCTTCGACTACAACTTCTTCTCCTTTGTTTCCAGCTTCATTTTCACTTTCAGCCTTGTTGATATCCCTAACGTTGACTGTGTGCCTCTGTGCTATCTCCATAGCATCAAGTCTGGCACGTAACTCACGTATTTCTCTTTCCACTGCTGGATCAGGTATTGGCCTATGTCTTCTTCTCGGCGGCATGGCTGAATTTTTTTTCTCTTTTCTCTCTGATACAGAAAGAAAAGAATTTGTTTTGTGCTCTGATACCACTTTGACGCAGACCCCCGACCCTCGGGCCGAGATCTGCACAGGATCTTTTATAAACCACGCAAAGAGTTAATTAAACCCCTTTTGTTTAAGCCCCGAAAGATTTCGGGTTTCGCGAGTTGGAGCTTCTCGATGCTATGTCACAACTTTTACAATCGTCGAAATGTGAAATGTCAATGAAGGTTGACTCCTCCAACGTGAAGAGCACATGCCACCTGTCACCCACTAGTTTTGGCTTTCGGGACTTTGAGCGAACATCCAACAGTCATTCCGCTTCCCTTATGATTCCCTGAACTCTGAAATGCTGGAATGTCGAAATGGGCTCAACATACCATGGAATGCAAGGTCGATGGACTTTCAAGATTTTCTCCAAAGCTCGACCCCTCCTTTAACTTCCACCGAACATATCCTCTGACTGGGACTTGGCACCCACCCTTTCAGCATTTCTCTCTTCGTGATTTCGGGATTTGTGTTGACCATGCAACTCCACTTCTTGAGTCTCGAAACTTGATCGGTTCCCAATGGCTATCGTCCCTCAACTTTTCAAGAATTTCTCCTTCCCCTCTTCGGGATTTTTCGAACCGGGAGTTTGAAACTCTCGATTCCAAAACCACAACCTCCTTTACTTCTCGAACCCCAGAAAGCCGAAATGCCGAAATGTTTCTCCAAAGACACGCTGCATTTCACGACTTCAGGATTTTTCAATGCAAAGGGTCTTGGTCCCTTGTCATCAAAATTTTCAGAATGCCGAACCCTGAAATGCCAAAATTCCACGCCTGATAATCCCTTTTGTGATTCAGGAATTTGAGTGACCAAGGATTTTGACCTGCACTCCAAACTTACGAGTCCCGAATTCCCGAAATGATCTGACGGCTCAAACAGACCACAATCAACAGTCCGCATTGATTCTTGATGTCAGGTTGGTGGGTTTTTCCAACTCCTAACCACCTTACAACTCCTCTGGATCCTACAGTCCTCGCGATTTTGCGAGTTCTCCACGAAGAATTCTGACCACCAGATGCACTCCTCAATGACTTCTGTCCAAACGACTCGGTGTTCTCGCTCCTGAACTTAACTTCTATGAGATGATTTTGATCTCCGTCTCCCTATGAGCACTTCAAAGGTTAAATGCCTCCTCATCTTTCACTTGCAAACTCCATCTTCCAAAAGGACCCCTGCTCGCACTCCTTGAGAAAAACCTTCAATAACCTTTGGTTATTTGAGTCTCCGACCCTATGCACTCTTTGCAACACTGGTCCTTTAATCTTACTTCTGGATTTATAAAATCCAAGGTTTCAATTGGCTTGCAGACACCTTGCACGACTTTGTGCTTCATCTGCACTTCAGCTGGTGTGAGAACAATGGTATCTCTCTTGAGATTTCTGAGATGAAACTTAGACCCTCATCAATGCACACCTTGAGGACGTTCACTGTATGCCTTGCAGGAATTCTCAGGAAGAGAAACAATTGAAACTCATTCTTCTCCTCTCTCAAACTTCATTCACTCAACATGAAATCATACACATAACATAGCATTGAAAGAAATGCATAACAAAGAAACAAATCAACTGTAAACATACCATTCAATAATTAGAAACAGTAAGCATCATAACACCATGAAAATTGAGTTAAAACTTCATATATTAACTCAAGTGCTCCTATACATGGGTTCATCTCTACAACTCTCTGTTTCAGCTCTACAGTTTATGAATTCTGAATGATCCTCCCAAGTTACTATGATACAAGGGTGAGGGTGTCTATATCCATTTTCCCTCCTATGCTTCTAAACTGTCTAATCTAACATTCATATCTACCTACTTTACATTAACAGACTTAAATGCCTATTACATCCGACATATGAGAGTCATATCTTCAGATCTGTTCATATCTCCAAGACATAAATGTAAGTACACTTCTCCTAGCTATTACATTAATGCATTAGATTTCAAAATTTAAAACATTTTCATAAAAATGTGTCCTTTTTGCATCCACGCGTTCAGTTGTTCCTTTGACTAGGAACATGCTTTAGATTTCTATGATGCTCCTGCATCATACTCCCTTGCTTGAAAATTTTCATGAACTCCTGTTCATGAGCTCTTGCACAGTATGTCCATGCCTATGAATTTCTGCTTCATCCTCCCAATTGGCATCTTCAACTGGATGTCCCTTCCATTTGACCAAGTATTCAAAATACTCTTTTCTCCTAGTCTTTTTGCTAACCCTTTTGTCAATTATGCTTTTCTTCTATGGCTCTACAACTACAGGCATTTGTTTTGTCCATTGAACCTATTTTTGTTCCTCCTATGCTCCTGCTTCTTTAGCTTTGTAAGGGTACAAATATGCAACATTGAATATCGGTGAGATTTCGACCCCATCGAGTAATTCAATCTCATATGCATTTGCCCCAAATTTCCTTATGACCTTGCACTGTCCAATAATTTTCATCTTCAACTTATTATACGTTCCCCTTGGGAACCTCTCCTTCCTTAGATGTGCAAGAATCATATCACCAACTTCAAATTGAAGTTATCACTTATGTTGATCTTCTCTCTGCTTGTATTCTTGACTTGAAGTCTGCAATTGCTCCTTAATTTGGCTGTGAAGCTCCTTCATTCCTTCTGCAAAGTCCTCTGCACTAGCACTCCTGAATTCATTTTGTTCCGAATATTTCAATTCAGAAACTCCCCTTGGCTGCATCCCATATACAATCTAGAATGGACTTTGCTCTATGATTCTATTGAGTGAACCATTGTAAGCAAATTCCACCTATGGAAGAATGTGATCCCATTGACCGTGGTGTTCAGTCACTAGGCTTCTTAACAAATCTCCCAAGCTCTTGTTCACAACTTCTGTCTGTCCATCCGTTTGAGGATGATATGCTGAACTAAAAGACAAACTTGTCCCCAACTTTTTCCATAAGGTCTTCCAGAAATTCCCTATGAACTTGGTATCTCGATCAAACACGATACTCTTTGGCAAGCCGTGAAGTCCGAGGACTTCCTTGAAAAACAGGTTCGCAATATGAGTTGTGTCACTGGTTTTTTGGCATGGTATGAAATGTGCCATTTTTGAAAATCTTTCGACTACCACAAAGATTGAATCATATTCTCTCTATGTTCTTGGCAGTCCCAATATGAAATCCATGCTCACTGCATCCCACAACCTTTCAGGTACGGGTAATGGTTGGTATAACCCTGTGTTCTGCCTTTTTTCTTTCATGTGCTAACAAATTCTGCACCTGTCCACAAATTTCTTGACATCTGTCCTCATCCCCAGCCAAAAATATGAGCCATTCAACTTTGAGAACGTCTTGTCATGACCGAAATGTATGCCCAATCCTCCACTGTGTTTTTCCTTCAACAAATTCTCCCTCATGGAGCATTTCAGAATACATAGCTGATTTCCCTTGAACAATAATCCATCCTGGATCATGTATTCAGTCCATTGGCTTTTGTCCCTGAGAATTGGATTCTCAGATGCTTCATATACCTCTTTAAATTCTGGTTCATCCCTATACATTTCTTTGAGGTTATCAAAACCCAAAGTCTTGACTCTGAATTCCTGCATAAGCAAACATTTCCTGCTCAAAGTGTCAGCAACTTTGTTAGCAGTTCCAGAAATATGCCTAGTCACAAAAGTAAAATTTTTCATGTATTCAACCCATTTAGCATGTTTTTGGTTCAACTTCTCCTGTTGAGTCATGAATTGCAAAGCGTGATTATTGCTGTAAAAAAAAAAACTCCTTGGGAAACAAATAATGTCTCCATTTCTTCAGCGCTTGTATGACTGCATAGAATTCTTTGTCATATGTGGAGTACTTAACCTTCTCTTCATTCAGTTTTTCACTGAAATATGCGATCGACCTGTTGTCTTGGCTCAAGACCACTCCAATTGCAAATCCACTCGCGTCACACCTGACCTGGAATGTCTTGTTAAAATATGGGAAAAATAGAATTGGTTGCTCAATGATCTTCTTCTTCAGCAGATTGAAGCTCTTCTCTGCTTCCTTTGTCCAATGAAAAGATTTATGTCTTTTTTTCACCGTATCCATCATTGGTGTGCTAATTCCACTGAAGTTTCAGATGAATTTCCTGAAGAAGCTAGCCAAACCATGGAAGCTTCGAACTTCAAACACACTCTTCGGCGATGGCCAATTCTTAATCACCTCTATCTTTTCCGGATCCATTTTTAATTCATTTGTAGAGACAACAAAACCCAAATAAATGAGTTCTGTTTTCATGAATGATGATTTATTCACATTGATCAACAACTTCTCTTTCTGTAATCTCCTCATTACTGCAACTAAATGCTTTAAGTGCTCTTCTTCTGTCCTGCTAAAAATTAATATATCATCAAGATATACAATGACAAATTTCCCAATGAAATCCTTCAGGACTTCGTTCATCAACCTCATGAAAGTACTGGGTGCATTCGTTAAGCCAAATGGCATGACAAGCCATTCATACAACCCCTCATTTGTCTTGAATGCTATCTTCCATTCATCACCTTCTCTCATTCGAATTTGATGATATCCACTTTTCAAATCAATCTTTGAAAAAAACTTTTCTCCACTCAAGAAATCCATCAAGTCATCCATCCTTGGTAATGGGAACCTGTATCTGATGGTAATCTTATTGATTTCCCTTGAATCTGTACACATCCTCCAGCCTCCATCTTTCTTTGGGCTGAGTACTGTCGGAACAATGCATGGACTCAAGCTTTCTCGAATGAATCCTTTGTCCATTAAGTTCTAGACCTGTCTCTTAACTTCTTCATTTTCCTGCGGCATTAACCGATATGCTACTTTGTTCGACAAACTGGCTCTAGGTATGATCGATATGATGACTTATACTCCTGATATGTGGCAACGAACAAGGTATTTTGTCCACTACTATATCAACAAACTCTCCCAGGAACTCTTGGATTTCTTCTGGTAAATCATCTATCATCGTACTAGTCAAAACAATTTTGGGCTTCCTGACCACAATAAATTGCGTGTCTTCCTTCTTCTTAACCTTATCAAGAAGTTCCTTCCCACTCATGAGAAGTACAGTGTTGCTTGTCTCTATTTTCACCTCTTTATCCTTAATTGGTAGCAACATGCGAGTCCTACCATTTTTCTCCAGGGTGTACGTGTTCTTTCTCCCATCATGAACTACGTTCTATCATATTTCCATGGTCTACCCAGCAATAGATGACAAACATCCATGGGAATGACATCACTTAATATTTCATCTTTATATCCTCCTATTTTAAATTCAACTAAACACTATTTAGTGACATTTACCTGATGTCCTTTTTGTAGCCACGAAACTCTGTATGGGCTTAGATGTACAACAGTCTCGCGCTCTAGCTTTTCTACCATCTCTGTAGATACGATATTGTCCGTGCTACCGCTGTCCACTATGAACTTACATACCCTATCCTTAGTTTTGCAAGCAGTTCGGAACAGACTGTTTCTTTGGGCTGGGTTCTCTGCCTCCCTCTCCAGCTTCAAGAGAACTTTCCTTATCATCAAAGAGCTTCCTCCCTCAGTGTATTTTTCCTCAACATTCCATCCTTGAACTTCGAAAATGTGAGTGTCACCACCATATTTCTTCCTATCTGGACACTCATAGGATTTATGTCCGATTTTTCCATAGACAAAGCATTTCACTTCACCTCCTCTGCCTCTTCCTTTTCCTCTGGCTCGAGGAAAAGTATTCCTATCAGCATACTGCCTTCCTTGTGAGATTCCCTCTCTTTCAGGTTGAGTTTGAGTTTTCTTCCCCTCTTCCTTAGATTTCTAAGTTCTGTTTTGGGCAATTGTCTTGCCTCTGCTTTGATTTCTACCTCGGCCTCTTTGACCTTGCTTCCGACTCATCTTTTCTTTAGCTTTCAGAGCTATCTGATAAGTATCTTCCACATTTTGAATGGTCATCATGCTCATATCATCTTGAAAGTCATAACACAGACCATTCATGTACCTGATAACTTTTTCATCATCGCTTTCTCGATGACCTGCCTTGATGTTTATCCTATAGAATTCTTTAGTGTATTCTTTCACTGACATCAACTTCTGTCTCAAATTTTGCATCCTCCGAAACATAGTGATTTGATAATCCTTGGGTATAAATTTGGCTTTCATCTTTGAAACCATTCTATCCCAGCTTTTGATTTTCTACTTGCCCTTGCAGCGTCTATCAGCCTGCAATTCATCCCGCCACAATGCTGCATGCCCTTTAAGTCTAGAAATGACATGTTTGAATTTCTTATCNTCAACATCCAAGTTTCCCTCATACATGGGAATCTCCGTTTTTTCTCTAGCACCTATCCTTGCAACAACCCTAAATAGGCATTCGTCTGCAACATTTTCGACTGCAACTTCTTCTCCTTCGTTTCCATCTTCATTTTCACTTTTAGCCTTGCTGATATCCCCAACGTCAACTGTGTGCCTCTGTGCTGTCTCCATAGCATCAAGTCTGGCACGTAACTCACACATTTCTCTTTCCACTTCTGGATCAGGCATTGGCCTATCTCTTCTTCTCGGCGGCATGGCTGAATTTTTTTTCTCTTTTTTCTCTGCTATAGAAAGCAAAGAATTTGTTCTGTGCTCTGATACCACTTTTACTTAGACCCCCGACCCTAGGGCTGAGATCCACACAGGATCTTTTCCAAACCACGCGAAGAGTTAATTAAACCCCTTTTGTTTAAACCCCGAAAGATTTCGATTTTTGCGAGTTGGAGCTTCTCGACGCTATGTCACAACTTTTACAATCGCCGAAATGAAAAATGTCAATGAAGGTTGACTCCTCCAACGTGAAGAGCACATGCCACCTGTCACCCACTAATTTTGGCTTTCGGGACTTTGAGCGAACAACCAACAGTCGTTCTACTTCCCTTATGATTCCCCAAACTACAAAATGTTGGAATGCCGAAATGGGCTCAATATCCCATGGAATGCGAGATCGATGGCCTTTCAGTATTTTCGTCGAAGCTTGACAGCTCCTTTAACTTCCGCCGCACATATCCTCTGACTGGGACTTGGCACCCACCCTTTCAGCATTTCTCTCTTCACGATTTCGGGATTTGTGTTGACCATGAAACTCCACTTCTTGAGTCCTAAAACCCCGAAACCCGATCGGTGCCCAACGACTATCGTCCCTCAACTTTTCAAGAATTTCTCCTTCCCCTCTTCAGGATTTTGCAAACCGGGAGTTTGAAACTCTCGATTCCAAAACCACAACCTCCTCTACTTCCTGAACCCTGGAAAGCCGAAATGCTGAAATTTTGCTCCAAAGACACGCTGCATTTCACGACTTCAAGATTTTTCAATGCAAAGGGTCTTGGTCCCTTGTCATCAGAATTTTCAGAATGCTGAACCCTGAAATGCCGAAGTTCCACGTCTGATAATCCCTTTCATGATTCAGGAATTTGAGTGACCAAGGATTTTGACCTGCACTCCAAACTTATGAGTCCCGAATTCCCAAAAATGATCTGACGGATCAAACAGACCATGATCAACAGTCCTCATTGATTCTTGATGTCAGGGTGGTGGGTTCGTCCAACTCCTAACCACCTTACAACTCCTCTAGATCCTATGCTCCTCGCGATTTCACGAGTTCTCCACAGAGAATTTTGACCACTAGATGCACTCCTCAATGACTTATGTCCAAACGACTCGGTGTTCTCCCTCCTGAACTTAACTTCTGTGAGACGATTTCGATATTCGTCTCCCTTTGAGAACTTCAAAGGTTAAATCCCTCCTGAGCTTTTACTTGCAAACTCTAGCTTTCAAAAGGACCCCTGCTCGCACTCCTTGAGGCAAACCTTCAATAACCTCTAGTTATTTGAGTCTCCGACCCTGTGCACTCTTTGCAACAATGGTCCTTCAATCTTCTTTCTGGATTTATAAAATCCAAGGTTTCAATTGGCTTGCACACACCTTGCATGGCTCTATGCTTCACCTACACTTCTGCTGGTGTGAGAACAATGGTATCTCTCCTGATCTTTCTGAGATGAATCTTAGACCCTCATCAACGCACACCTTGCGGACGTTCACTTCATGCCTTGCAGGAATTCTCAGGAAGAGAAACAATTGAAACTCATTCTTCTTCTCTCTCAGACTTCATTCACTCAACATGAAATCATACACATAACATAGTAGTGAAAGAAATGCATAATAGAGAAACAAATCAACTGTAAACATACCATTCAACAATTGGAAACAATAAGCATCATAACACCATGAAAATTGAGTCAAAACTTCATATATTAACTCAAGTGCTCCTATACATGGTTCTTCTCTACAACTCTTTGTTTCATCTCTACAGTCTATGAATTATGAATGATCCTCCCAAGTTACTATGATACAAGGGTGAGGGTGTCTATATCAGTTTTCCCTCCTATGCTTCTAAACTGTCTAATCTAACATTCATATCTACCTACTTTACATTAACAGACTTAATTGCCTATTACATCCGATAGATGAGAGTAATTTCTCCAGATCTGTTCATATCTCCAAGACATAAATGTAAGTACGCTTCTCCTAGATATTACATTAATGCTTTAGATTTCAAAATTCAAAATGTTTTCATAAAAACGTGTCCTTTTTGCATCCGCGCGTTCAGTTGTTCCTTTGACTAGGCACGTGCTTTGGCTTTCTACGATGCTCTTGCATCACTTTGCCTAGTTTTGTTTCCAAATTTTCAGTTGCACCCATTTCCCAAAGATTCACGATACCTACATGCCAAGACGCCATTGCTTGGATGTTGGAAGATGAGCGAACGACTTCAGTAAACCAGAAATCCAAGGTCCAATCCAAGTTCTGATTGGCATTATCTCTAGGTTTGAAATTAGGGTTTCAAGTTTGTTTGTGAAATTTCTATTGAAATTAACATAAGGTTTATAAATTTGATGTTTCTCCAATATCTTTCTTGTTAATTTTATTGCAGCGTCACGAGTCGGAGCTTATCAAATTCGTGGTATTTTATGGTATCAACTTATTAAATTCGAGGTATTTTATGGTATCAAAGACTTCCTCTAGACTTTTATCCATCCATCCATTGCATTATTTTGATTCGTGTCATAAACATGAACACAAAACCCTAAAAATTGAAAGGGGAAATTAGGTTTTTTCTTTCTATTGGGCAATGGGTATATGCTAAAATTTGTGATTGAGAGACCCAATAGATTAAAATAAGGCACTAAGGTATTCTTACCCTTTTGAAGATGGCACTAATGAAATGTCCCAATTGGGTATCTGTAATTTCATAATTAGCTTTATGGGCTTTGCTCATTTTTTCTAATAAGAATGTTCCGATAGATTTGAACTTGCAACTCTTGTGAAATGTTCCAATTGGGCATCTATAATTTCATAATTATCTTCATGGGTTTTCGCCAATTTTCTAGCAAGAATGTTGAGGAAGATTTGAACATGAAACACTTGTGAAATGTCCCAATTGGGTATCTATAATTTCATAATTAGCTTCATGGGTTTTGCATTGTTTTCTAGTAAGAATGTTGAGGCAGATTTTAACTTGTAGGATTTGTGTAGACTTGCTCAATGCTCATCCCTAAACATGATGACACTGTCTTGAACATGAGTATTAATTTTATGCCAATATTATGACACTATCATGAAATTGAGACATTTTCCTGCACTCGTATCTCTTTAGGGAAAGACAACATGCATTGTATTTCGATCTCTTGATTTTTTCATGTCCAACCTACTTCAACGAGTTGTGGTATGGATGATTTCTAGGCTATACATACCTGCAATAAATAAGGAGATATTATAAATATTTGGGTTTTCTTATCATCAATCATAATCCTATGATGTAGAAGTCAATTGTATATCTGAAATTCAAACGACTATGATCACCGGGTTACTTGCACCGTGCATTAATGTAAACACCGCCAATAGAGCCTTCCCAAGCCATGGAATGAACATGGGTATCAAATAAGTACATAGTTGGATTAGAACCCCAAGTCTGACCATCTCAAAATCAAAATCAAATACTCTGGTGGATGCAGTTGTTCTCAATTTTCATGCATGTAATATATTTTATAGGGATTTTATTATTTTTGAATATTTCCCAGAAGACTCCATACCACTTTGCGTTCCATGATTTTTGTATTTTAAGGGAGCGTTCTTGTTAAGTAGACAAGCAATTTGAAGAATTTTAGTGGTATTTTGTAGATCATCATGGTATTACCTTGTAAACAGCCGTGAGGTCACACAACACGCCCTAGATATTGTTTATCAGGTATGATCTTGAATGGAGTCGATCTTTTCTTGATATGTACTTCAATTTTAATGGGGTTTTATCATTGTAACTTGGGTTACTTTTTTTTTATTATCTTTTTTTCTTGAGGTTTTCTCCTCTCCAAACCTCATACAAGCCTGTAATTGTTTCGACTTTCTTCCAAAGTTGAATAGTATACAAACAAAGTAACAGTTGTTGCATCAAGCATGCCATTTTAGAATAACTTAATCTATGTATCAAATTTATTTTCCCAGTGCATCGCATAAAGGGAACACATCTTCCTCGATATCATAAAGTGGGACATGTCTTTTTTGATATCAACTCGGGACTCCAAGTGTTCTTTCCATCAGTTTTTACTTGTTCTCTATGCACTAGATTGCCACATGCCACTTCATATTAACTGCTTCCATTGGTTGAGCCATGGTAACTGCTAGCACATTTGGGTTGTTTGCAATATTGATCATTGTGTGCCTCGACATATATGTTTTTTCAACAGAAAGAATCAAAGGTTGGTTAGTGGTCGATATGGGGTTATTAGATCTCTCCTTTAATGTATGGTTAGAATGTCGTTAATGCCAATGAATTTTTGGGCCATTTGTGGATTAAGTGTGTCAGTGATGAGACTACTACTATAGGAGAACTATTACTCAAATCTCAGAGTTTGTTACCATATGAGTATTGTTAGATTTTGTTACCATATGAGTATTTTTATGGGATCGGTGTTGGGACTCTATTGAGTTATGCAGTCTCATTCAACATTCTATATAATATGACTTTAGATTTTCTTAAATAGATCATGAATATAAGGAAAGGATAGCTCATTTAAAGGATCCTAGCTAGGAGAATGTTGTCCAGACACTTAGAAATCAGAACCAATTGTTTCTTAGGTTGATCCTTGTCACTACTGCAATATCCATAAGTTAGGTGTGCTCTTTTGTTTCTTTTTCCTCCATAAGATATCTCCCATGCACAAGAAGTTGTGAATCTCATTTTTTTTAAATTAATGGTTGGCTCTGAGTCAGGACGCATTAGAGAATGTAGGTCTTATTTCCAAGTTTTATGTGGGTAGCGCGAAAATTATAACAATCTCTGAAGAATAGTAACTAGAAGGGTAGAATTTTAACTTTAAGGAACTAGAAAAGGCATCATCCTTTTTACACAGTTTATGGTTTGTGAAGTTGCAAATATTGTGTATGGAAATAACTCGATAAGGGTCCGAAAAAAAAAATAGGGCAAAAATTGAAAAAAAAAAGGGAAAAAATCAATACAAATGCACAAAACATTGCCGCACACATACCTTGTCTTGTCTTTCTTATTTCCTTCTTTCCAAGAAAAACCTCATCGAGAAATCTCAACAAATGATTTTCCACATTTGTGTATAGGATACTTTTCCATTTGAACTGGGCACCTACCAACATTGATTACAACTGATTAAGCTAAGCACTTGGGTTTACCTTGTCAACTTCTATCCCACAACTTGCACAATTTTTTTTGAAAGAAATGATTTATAAAGGGTCAACCTCTTGTCTGTCGCAAATGTGGAAATAGTTAAAAAATATTACATACTTTTATTCTAGTGCTTTAGTTTTGAACTCTTTAATGAGACACAAACACTGGGGAATACAAGTTGTTGGGCACTAAATATGTCCTAAAATCAACCTCTATGCATCAGCCAAAGGTAGGCGCTGGCAAAAGCATTTTACTTGTTTCCTACGTAGGTTCTTACCTTCCGTTTTCAATACCCAACCTCCAGAGATGCAACACCTATAAAGGAACAACAATCGTAAAGGGAACGACAATTGTTCCTTTCAAATGAATAGAAACTACCCTCAAAGGAACAACAGTCACGTGAAAAGAACGACAATTGTTCATTTCAAATGAACAACAACTACACTCAAAGGAACAACAGTCGCGTGAAAGGAACAATAGTTGTGTGAAAGGAACAATAGTTGTTCCTTTCAAATGAACAACAACTACACTCAAAGGAACAACATTTGCCACATTGGGTTGAACTAATGTTGAATTAATTGCATTGTAGTATTTTCCCAACTATTCAATTGTCAGCCCGAGGAAGTCTTTTATTTCAAAGTTACAATATATGCAAACAACAAATTCCAACTAACACTATTATCTATTTAATAAAATAAAACACATAACTTAAAATCAATCAAATCCGCTCTTGCTTGAAAATACACTCAGCTGAAATAAAACCACTACCACACTCTTACATAAATTAAAGGATTATTAAAAAATAAAGTAACAACAACATGAATTGAATCTTACTGTAAGAGTAATCTAATAAACAACACACNTGTAAGAGCAATCTAATAAACAACACACAACTGTAAGCAGTGATCAACTAATCATAAACCAAGATAAATTAAGACAATGAAAAGAAAAATACAAGTAAATGAATAAGACCAACACATACCAGATTGAGGGGGCCCTGCCTCACCTAGCATGCATGGCCAAAAGACTTACAAGATTAAGAGAAAGTTGCACATAATTGCATATCCATCAGCTCCTTTGTATTATTGAAGAAAACTCAGAAATTACATAAGTTCATCTCTTTCTTACAAATAAATTCTATATAATTTAATGAATGCCTCTCTCCTGATTGAAGAGGTCTTATTTATACAAATCAAACCCCCAAATCCCTGGGTTTCTCAAACAAATTTCTAAGTTTAGAGAACTGGCCGCAACTGTAAATCTAGAAAATACCCTTTTAAAGAACCAACAATTTCTCTCAAACCGTAGCTCCAATTGGAAAACGACCTACATTGAACTCAATTGGGCCCATTCGGAACAAAACCCATGTCTCAGATTTTCGAGATTCATCCTCATATGCTCACAATATTCCACGCAAATTCATCTCTCCTTATCTACCACATTTTTCACTGAAAACGGTTAACCACGAGTTGGAACTCACATGTGTCATTTGAAGGTTGGAACCTTGACTGCTGCAACTATTGATACATAAAATCACTCGTCAAACCATCATCAGAAAAATCATGCATAATAGTCTTTAATTCATTAAAAATGAAGGAAGAATAATCATTATTAACCACTAAAGCATAACAAGAATAACATGTCATTTTATGAGAAGTTGTAGCAAATGTATGGCAAATGGAATGATAAATGAATGATAATAGGATGGAGAAGGGATGGAATGAATGTCTATAGATGATGAAAATATGGACAAATATGTGACCCAACACAAGTCATAGCCTTAATTCATAACAAGTCAGGGTTCCACTTTCGGAGTCTGAAATGGTATGATATTTATGATTGATACTTATTCAAAAATTTGTCCATTAATTCAATCCCTATCCGACCCTTAAATTGTTTACGTTCATATCTATAAACATTGTTAATTTTTTATTAAAGTACTTCCTTTAAGCTCAAAGACAAATATAACAAATTGTCCAAAGAGGTCGAGCACCACAAGTGTCCTGCTTACATGGGAAAAGCAAACCCTTGACAGGAAAACTACGGAACATAATCACTTTTGTTATGCTAAATTGTTGTGATGGGGTGTTTTTCTTCTGTCAAGACTCAAAAT
Source organism: Picea mariana (assembly GCA_032191745.1). Taxonomy (NCBI): domain Eukaryota; kingdom Viridiplantae; phylum Streptophyta; class Pinopsida; order Pinales; family Pinaceae; genus Picea; species Picea mariana. The sequence continues at coordinate 14,017 of JASDQU010883697.1, read as the reverse complement.
CACCTAGGAATTGTACTTGGCTCCAATGGATTATTCATGTCTTCAGGGGAATTGACCTTGGTGGGTGGTCTGACATGTTGTCGTCTTCACTATGGCATGGAAACACCATTGACATAATAATTTTTAATTAGTAAACACCAACCATGAATTGCAAAAAAATATCATCATTTTTCAATAGATGATTATCAAATGTTTACATAAACAACTATCTCCTTTTGTTCTAGTGATCTTTCTGAACTCTTTCTTTTCTACATTTTTTTTTATGAATTTGTGTACTTCCTTTTTTAAATGAGAGTTTTACTAAAATGCAAGTCTTAAGATGCCGCACTATTAGTTGGACTTCTTGTGGAGTTCCAATTTCAACCCTTGCAATGTAGTTTTATTTCATAATGTCTCTGCAGTATCTAGATTTTGATCACTTGAACATAGATTCAACCATAACATTCATAGTTTTTCATGAACTCTCATCTCTTCCTAGCAGAGATATGACCTTTGGTCAATTTAATATGATACTATGGGGTAATTTTACTGGTTTTCCTATTGCTGTATTTGATTTGATATATTTTAAATTTCAACATACATTTCCTTATTTTTGTTTCTTTATCTCTCATATATTGTAGACATACTAAGTCGAAAGTCATTGGATTGTTTATAATTTCATATTGTAGTGGTTAGCATCTTGTTGACAATTTAGGCTATTGGATTTGACACTAAGATGGAATAAGTGAAACTAGACTTTAATCAATTGCTTTCTTGAGTATGTTGGCCAACAATGAACATACATCACCAGTATTACCCTACCAAGTGTGAGGGATCATGGAATTCACCCTTGAGAGTGAAACTGGCATAATAATATGAATGATCCTATGAACTTTATGATCAATAACTATACTAAATAAGGATTTTATAATTCATTCACTCATGATATACACAAATGGGAAAATAAGAGAAATCGAGATCTTCTCACTAGAACAAAGGAGAACAAGCTTGCTCAAGAGAATACATAATTTTAGTGAACATTGAAAGCTAACTTATACCGCACATACAAGGTTGTTGTAGTGAAATAGAGGAAGTTCCTAAAATATCTGATTAACCTAATATGTAATTACACTTTTCAAAGAAGGGAATGTTTAGAGTAGTAGTGAAAATATCTATTTTTCCACAAAAATGATTGTTACAAATCCATGCTAAGTACAAAGTTAGATAGCAAATTACACACAATATTATGTTTTTTAGTAAGGGACAATATAATGAAATCTTCTATCTATTATCCTAAGGTGCTTACTTATGTCTCCTTGCTTGAGATGGAACTTGCCCCACAATTTCTTCTCTAAATCTGTGGATTGCTTCTCAAAAGTGGACTGAGAAGCACACTTGGCTTGCAAAGGGAATATAATTTTATTGTTGATGAATTATTCATTGTTCTTCTTCTATTCAATGGTGAAAGTCATGATCTCAAGTGGAGTATCTTCTAGTAGTGGATGTTTTTAGATTGGTGATAGTCTCTTGTGGCTATATCATTTCATCCTCATATTTTAGAAAATGGTGGATCAAGTTGTTAAAGATTATTGTAATGAATACCAAGATGAGCCAACAAGTTGAGATAGAAAGATTTTGGTCCAATGGCCTATACGATCTTATAGGGCCCATGTTAAGGGTTTTGAGCTTGTAGCACTTTTGGTTTAAAATGGTTTTTTATTGTTTTGCTGTGGAAGATGTATGAGCAGTTGGAAGTTCATGTGTGTGATTGGTTGAAACTAAAACAAATCTAAAAAAGATTGGCTTGTGGACACATATGCTTTTGACTCTTGAGTGACATGTTATTGGGTGTCATCCATGCTTTAGAGTGGATCCTAATGCAATTTTAGAGGAACTAATTTCAACTGCAAAATGGTGTCATATACTAGGAATAAAAAGTGTAAATGCCCTTCTAAGTGTTATAGGGTACTAGTGAGAGGCTTCCTTTAATTACAATCAAGAAAGGAGAACCTTGTAAATTTAATAATAACATGAATCTATTGAATTTGATTATAGGAATATAAGGTTTTTCTCATTACAAGAGCCTAATGGCTGATGGGGTTTCATTGTCCATGTGTGATTTGTGGACCTTGAGACTCCCTATGTTCTATGTTACATCTTGCTTTTGGGTCAACAAAACCAACAAATGGTTAAAGGGTGAGTTGACCATTTGATAGTTCCTTATCCTTTTTAAGCCTTTCTTGACTTAATGATGGAACTAATGAGCGAGGGCTTACGGATGTTAGGGGTAAGAGAATTTTTGTTCAGCTAGAAAATATTCCTTTCATGAGCATAACTCATGGGTTCCTTATATACATATTGTATGAAGCACCCATGTTTTACCCCTATTTTGTGGTTATCATATTATGTTGTTTGAGAAGTGTTCTTAATTGCAAACAATAAATTCCTTATGTTGGAAATTTTGACTACAAGATTCTTAGAAATGAAAGTAGTGGTTAATGAACATTTGAATCTTTGTTGTATGGAAGTCCTAAACTACTTATTGACACTATAAATATTTGAAGATCCACATTGATAAGCCATTATGTTACTACAAAATGACAATTATAAAATAATTCGCATAGCTACATGTCAAATAAAAATAGAATATAGAAGATAAATATAGTTATTTATATATCCATGGCTCCCAAGAGACTTTTGTATGAAGTTTCCTTTAAGATCCAAGAGTCACTGTTACTAAAAATATGAATTGTGCAAAGTTTTTGTTTGTTGAAAATTTGATATATCTAGTTTCAATTGTAGTATTGAGTTTTGGTGGGTCAATTTTGACAGTTAGAGAAAGGGAGGTTTGGATTAATGTTACTCATTGTAAAGAGACATATAAATTATTTTATGGCCAAGTGTCCTTCAAGAGCCAAGAGTCACTGTTACTAAAAATATGAATTGTGCAAAGTTTTTGTTTGCTGAAAATATGATATATGTAGTTTCAATTGTAGTATTGAGTTTTGGTGGTCAAATTTGATAGTTAAAGAAAGGCAAGTTTGGATTAATGTTACTCATTGTAAAGAGACATACATGATTTTATGCCCATTTAATTTGTATTTTTATATTCCCTTTTTTATTGATTGTGTATAGGTATAAATTATTGAAAAATGTCACCTCTGGGTCATCCTAAAAAGGATAAAAAACAACATTCAATTGTTGATGCATTCGGTATCCCTCAATGCTCTAATCAACCGTGAAACTCTGAAAATCAAGTATATGACCATCCATTTGAAGACCATGAATCAGATAGTGCAGAGCTTCTTGAAGAGGAACCAACATCCAAGAGGCCCAAAAGAACATTCAATTCCAAATGGAAGACAATATTCCCATGGGATTATGATGTAAAATATGGTAATGATGTTGAAAGGATAAAGTGTTCATGGTGTGTAAAATTTAAAAAGGAAACTCCATTTGCTAAATATGGAAGTACGACCCTTAAGTTAGTGGTCTAGACATCCATGAAACATCAGAGGCTCATAAATTTTATTTGCAACTTTTAGAGGGGGAAAGAAAACAAAGTACTCTTCCAATTACTAAACATGTAAAGCTAATGGTGGATACTCAAAAGGAGAGAATTATATTTGTAATTGAAAATGTGTATTTTGTTGCCATACATGATTTACTTTTATAAGTATATAAGTCAATATGTGACTTGAGTAGGTATAAAAACACTCCTCACATGCCTCTAATAGATGAATATTCAACATATACAAATACAAAATCTGGAAAAGAGTTTCTACAAGCTGCTAAGGGGTATATTGGAAAAATTTAAAAGATGATATTTTCAACAACCCATTTTACTCTATTTTAGTTTATGAAAGTATTAATTGGACTATTTTGGAACATTCAATCATTTATATTACATATTTAACAAATGAAGGAAGAGGTCAATGTGTTACAAAATTCATATGCTTACTTCAAATTAGATATGGAACATCAAAGTCTATGTATGACGTTGTGACATCTCTTTTAGGAGAAATGGATCTATCCTTGATAAAGTTAGTTGGATTTGGATCTGATGGAACTTCATTCATGAGGGAATTTTTTGAAGGTTTATCTACTAAGCTTCGTCGACATGCTCCTCATTTATTAGACATCCATTGCATAGCTCATTGGGAAGAATTAGCAACAAATGATGCTTCATCTTATTTTGCAAAGTTACAAGCTATTGATAAGTTTGCAAACAAGGTTTATTGATGGCTAGGGAAATCTACTAAAATACATGGAGAATTGAAAGAGTTATTGGAGTCATTTCAAATCACAAGACTAGAAGTGTTACAAATTCATCACATTAGATGGCTTTCTAGAGGAAAAGTCATGGAAAGAGTCGTTAATCTCATGCCATCTTTGTTTAAAGATTGGCAGTTAAGCGAGAAAAAATGTATGAGCTAGCCACAATATCTCAAGTTCAATTTTGTATCCATTTACTTCTAGATGCGCTTATTGAGTTGAATAAGATGAATCAAAAGTTCCAAGAAAATCATGTTGATATTACATCTAATGAAATTACTTTGGATATTACTATTAGCTTGCTTCATAAGCGATTTCTAAGAGGCATATTTGGGCCAGGTGCAATGCACATATCATATTTTTTAAGTAAAACAAAAAAAAGAACTCTTGAGTTTGCAGATTGCACATGTATGGTACATGCACATGCATTGAGATTTGAGAGTTTTCCAAGTTCACAAAGACTGGGGACACTAGATTATTGCATTATGTTGGGAAAAGTTTTTGTAATGAAAGTGATGACTCTCTAAATGCAAGGTTCATAGATTTTTATATAATCAACACTACTAAGTTGTTTAGTCCTCGTAATTATTATGAGGATATGGATGATAGAGTCTCTCAAACAAGAAGATGGATAACAATTTTATGTGAGAAATTTAGTGTTGGGGATGTAAATGTGTTGAACCTACACATAATAGATCTAGCTAAACAATAATAAACACATTTGCAATGAGAATTGGAGAAAGAAGAAGGAGAGAAAGAATGGAAGAATTCTCATTAATCGTTGTGAATAATGAATAATTTACACATGATATACTATGTATAACTCAATGAGTTCGACTGGAGGATAACCAATGCTCCATAGTGGTGGTCTAGAGTGATCTAGACACACGCCAACAATTACGTGAGTGAACTGCCACCTAGTATAGTCTCTCAGGTAGTTATGGGAGTGCACTGCCACCTAGTTGAGTTAACTAGTCAAC
>JASDQU010883696.1:64295-77268 GCA_032191745.1 Picea mariana | reverse complement strand
TCTTATACATTACATGTCTTAAGTTTCTCTTCAACATACAACAAAGAACCATCTTAAGAGACACAACGACTACTCAAGGAATCAACGACCCAAAATTTTCCTGAATCCCTAGAGAAGTTCAGCATCGGTGAAAGCTTAAGGTGGCGAAAATCATTTTGGGAAGTCAAAGTAGCCGAATGCCGACCTTTGTCGACGTCGGATGATAGTAGTGTTCCTTTCTTATGAACAACCTTAGAAAGGATTTCGTCGAAGGCCAATCTTTTCAGGTTCGGCAGAAAAGTGCGATTGTAAGCACCGTGCATAGATAAAAGTGACACTGCCGACCGTCGAACTCCCGAAACAAGTTCGGTATTGACGAGGGTGAAATAATTGTTTCCCTAGCATGATAATTACTCCAATGCCACCCGATATCGGTAGTTGTGGCCTCTAGTCTTTTCTCAAGTACTCTCGGTGCAAGTGAGAATCCAATATGATTCTTATCCACTAGCCGAATGTCTTTCCATGATTAAATATTTTCAATAACCAAAGTCGATAATTACATGGAAGTATTAATTGATATCAAATATTTTACAAGAAAAGCATTAACAGAGTCACGACATAATAACAATGATCCCCCAAAAATATAATAATTTACGTAAAAGACTTGAATAAGAATACACGTTTGATTCACATCCGAAAGAAGCATGATACATTCAAACACCTTGTTTTATTTTTATATACACAATCAAAACTTTTGCTAGGCCTGGTTTACATACAAATAGACAACCTTGACGACTCGGCAAACCGACCCGGTCGCCGTAAGATTACAAAATTTTACAAAAGAAGAAAGACAAAGAGGTGTTAAGCAACACTTCCAAGAAAACTGAGTGAGAACCCGCCAACTATATGTCTCCTGTGCGCTGGTCCTCTCTCAGATTGTCTTTTTCACTTTGTGATGTCTTATGCTCCGCTGTCGTTGCCATCCGCTGCTCCTCGCGCAACTGCACAATCGTGTCTTGTGCTTCCCGAAGTCATCTCTGCAGCCAAACGGTGCTTCCTGCACGACCTTGTGATATCCCCTGTTTTTTTGCCGCCAACTGACATCACAGTTCTCTATTCTCTTGGTAGAGCTCGACTATTGCAAGTCGAGCCTGCTCTAATTGCTGAGCGGAATTTTCGACGGGAGTACCCGACGCTTCTTCCCTCCCCTTTCTTATCCTACCTCCTTTTCCAGTGGTCCCGACCAGCTCTGAACGATTGGTAAGAATCACAGACTCCTCAAGGGTTGGACGTGCACTTAGTTCAGCCTTGGGGAGGTCCTCCTCTCCTTCCCAAGATTTCTTCCTAGGCCTTCCTCTTCTCCACGGTTTCAGGCCCAGAGAAGGCACAGTCTCCGGCATGGCTCTTTCAGACGTATCTGCGACCATCCCAAGCTCCTCCGTGGATGCTGACACTGCCTCCGGGCAGATACCTATACCTCTCGTTGGAGTCTCAAGTACACAAGAAGCCAACAAGAAAGAGTCCTAGGCACGCTGAGGCTGAGACTTGGCACTCTGGCTGCCTCATAGACCTCGTCCCATGTTTGAAGGGGATCCCATAATTGCAAAAGTGTAAGGAACTCAAGGCATCCGCAGATGATAAATAATTTTTGAACAGGACTTCACCAAGACGAACTTGCCGAACTAGAATTCCAGGGAATACGAGCTCGACATATACGTAGAATTTCTCACAAAGCTCCTAGAATTTATAGAGAAATCAAGGAGTGACACTAGGCGTGCCAACATAATACCCGTGCCTCGTGACATGATGTTTGGAAAAATCGGCACGCCATAGCTGATCGACGGATGTGATCCAAAACATAAAAGCGTCACCAATCAGGGTTGCAGGAAAACGTGCGGTGCGATCCTTTCGATCCTTTTGAGCTTCTGAACCTCTGTTATTGATGAATGATGCTTGCCACACTTGGTGGTATGAGTTCTGGAGGCATTTAATGGCTTTCTCTGTACGATATCCGACCTCTTGGGAGAGCACATGTGCATAACTCGTCCTCGACGCCTTTTTTTCGACCCCAAAGATCAAGTAATTACTATGATAATGTATACATTCATGTCTATCGTACTTGATTAGCCACACTATGGCATGTTGATGTATTCATTTAAACCAAAGAGGAGTGGCGACTTCACAGGTCACTCAAAGGAAGCGTTTTGGATCGCGTAAGTATTAAAAACGAATGAGACTAACAAGCTACGCAGGTACGTGTTAATCCTTTTGTTTGTTTATGTCTTATCATAGGTTTCTTAATCGCTAAACTACTTCTATTTTAATTGTAGGAAGAACCTTCCCGATTACCAACTAGAGTTTGTCCTATGACCCCGCCGAAGAACCAAAAGAAAGACCTAAACTGAATCAACGAAGCGATGAAGTATGTTGGGCTCCCCGGTTTCGACACCCTCGACATGTTGATCGACCTAAATGAAGTAAACAAGCTGTGCACCGAACAAGATGAGTTATGGGCCGAAGAATGTGCAAAGATCACCGATGCAAAGCCAGGGCAAGTGCAACAGCTCGTAGGACATCTGATCAAAGCCTGAACCATGTTTCAGCAATTGAACTTCAGTCTTCCAAAGTATTGAGTGCACGCGACAGACATCAGAGGGATATATGCGGCTCCAATGGAACATCACAGATTTCCATGGGCCAACACCTGTGAAGAACTCTTTATCAGATGGTCTAATTATGAAAGAAGCCACCCTTTTCAAGAAACATCTCGGGTGGACTGTTAGATGATAACGCCACGTGGTGATTTTTGATTAGCTCAAATTGTATTTAGCCGTTAATTACTGTTAAACTTTATATTATAAATAGAGACATCGACCAATGAGTCAAAGGTCGATGGTTGTTGCAAGAACTATTTCTTTTGGTTGTTGATAACTATTTTGAGACTGCTATGAATTGAGAAGTCCTTCTGGAACAAAGACAAGCTATCTTCATTAGATATATGTGATTGGAGTTGGAGAAGAATTACTTCCTTTCCTGTTCCATGAATGTTGCAGTAAATGAGTAAGAGCAATTGATTCTGTTGTCAAGTTATCTGGTGCAATGTTTTGATGTTCTTTGCTTTAAATGATGAAGATAAATCGTTGTGTTGTTATGTGATGAATGTTATGGTAGATGAATTATTTTGCTTACCGTGATCTTCATTACATATGTGTTTTCTTTCTGTTAATTAGTTCTCTCAGACAATAATTGGATGTTCATTTGGTTGATGTATTATTACTAGGCCTTTTGGCATAAAATCACTATCTGCATGTTCGAGCAACGGGTTATCCCAAGTTTGACCTCTTCCCAATAGTTTAAAATTCTGTCATGTTGTTTGTCAAGTTGGTTTATATTGGCTTGCATCTCTCACACCAGCCCCACCCAAGAGAAATACATAAAAGAATTGCCCTAATTGAGGAAGAGCCTCCAAAGAAGATACAAAAGCCCATCAATAATTTGGCCAGATCACAAGATCTAGAGAACCATTCCACTCCAAATGCTTCAGAGCCTAATTGGGCCTCTATGGCGGGTTTGGTTCCTGCTGTAGAGTCAGGGGATTTAGGCCCCATCAACATAATGTATTAGGTCCATTGAATCTTTACCAACCCTATGGATTTTTTTTGAACACTTTGACTTTGTGGTCCATGATGCGTATTGGTTCCACCCGGAAATCCCCTTCATGCTCCACTTATACCAGATGTCAATAAATTATGTGTTTAGGGTCATACACATATTTCTTTAATAATGACACGTGAAATACATTATGCATGCTCATGGATGTAAAAAATTCTAGCATGTATGCAACTAACCCTATCTTTTCTAATATTTCAAAAGGTCCACAATATCTTGCTGCCAACTTTGGGTAAATTCCTAATCTTAGCAAACTTATTTTCTCTTTCACTTTTAAAAACACATGTTCACCCACTTTGAAATCTCTAAAAACTCTGTTATTTTTTGCATAATTTTTTGCTTGTCTTACGCAACTTATAAATTCTACTTGATCTTTTCCATCCACTCTTCCATTTCCTTCAACAAATCTATCCCAACAAATTCTCTGTCTGCTGGATTATTCCAACTTACTAGTGTCTTACACTTTCTTCCATATAATGCTTCAAGCAAACTCATTTTTAATGAGGATTGATACCCATTATTGTAAGAAAATTTCACTAAGTGTGTTAGCATTGAGAGTCACCCTCAGACTGTTAGAGGATAAACCCAATAACCATCAAAATGGTTTGTGGAGAAAGGTTTATGAGTGGAGGTCAAATAGACAAATCTCAGGATAAGAATATTTTAGCACATAAAGCTTGACCAACAATGCATAAGAAAATGAGGTTCTCATTAACTTCAGTCAGTGGTTTAAGGTTAAATGTGAGAAGGATGAAGACTTGGTGAGGAGAATGGAAAAGTATTCCATAAGCATCTGACCTTCAAGTAACTTGGAGCAGAAGAACGCAGGCACACAAGCACTCTTGAACTTGAGTTTAAGATATTGAAATATATCACAACAACATTATAATCAAACCTTTATTACAATACAACCACAAGACCTCGTCTATATCATCCATGCACGAGTGTTTCAGCACAAGAGGAAACATGACAACGAAAGAAAATATGGAAACAGATCATAACAACATTATAATCAAACCTCCATTAAAATACAACTACAACATCTCATCTGGATCATCCATGCATGAGTGTTTCAGCACAAGAGGAAACATGACAACGAAAGAAAATACTGAAACATATCATATCAACATTACAATCAAACCTCCATTACAATACAACTACAACATTTCTTTTGGATAATCCATTCACGAGTGTTTCAACACAAGAAGAAACATGACAGCGAAATAAAATACTGAAACATATCATAACAACATTATAGTCAAACCTCCATTACAATACAACCACAACACCTCATCTAGATCATCCATGCATGAGTGTTTCAACACAAGAGGAAACAAGACAAGAAAAGAAAATACTAAAACAGATCATAACAACTTTATAATCAAACCTCCATTACAATACAATCAATGGTGTAAGGTTAAAGGTGAGAAGGAGGAAGACTTAGTGAGGAGAATGGACAAGTCTGCCATAAGCATCCGACCTTCAAGCAACTTGGTGCAGAAGAACTTATGTACAAGAGAACTCTTGAACTTAATTTTAAGATACTAAAATATATCACAACAAAATTATAATTAAACCTCCATTACAATACAACCACAACACCTCGTCTGGATCATCCATGCACAAGTGTTTCGACACAAGAGAAAACATGACAATGAAAGAAAATACTGAAATAGACCATAGCAACATTATAATCAAACCTCCATTACAATACAACTGAAACACTTATGCATGGATGATCCTGCTGAGATGTTGTAGTTGTATTGTAATGGAGGTTTGATTATAATGCTGCTATGATCTGTTTCAGCATTAACCTTAAAACGGTTTGGACCCACACCACTTTTGGGCCCGAAACTCACCACCTTCCGCCACGTATCTCTCCCACAATACCGTGGTTTATATTTCGACCCGCTCAAGGATTTTAATGCCCGAGCATGTTGCGGCCCCGAAATGAAGCATGGTCATTGATCTGATCGGTCCTAGGATCTCCTCCATTGAAAAATAGACCCGCCCGCTGCTTGTACTTCAATCCTGAAATGGACTTCTTTTGAATGTTGCGCTTGGATGTTACATGTGCAACAAAAGACTTGGTCATCCTGTTACCTTGACAACTTTATGTGATAAAATTTGGCTCCATAGGGGATGGCATGCTCCCTGTGAGCTTCCAATAATAATAAGTTCCAGTGCCTTAGCTATTGGGTTGTGGATTCGAGCTCAAATATATTTTGCTGAAGACAACAGACTGACATGTACACTACTCAACTTAAAAATAAAACAAACACACATGCTCCAGAAGGAGCTTATTTATGTACAATCATAAACTAACCAATTTTTACAATGCATTCCGAGGGTGACTCTCAGTGTTAACATTAATGGCGGCGTTGCCAGGGACGAAAGTGAATATATCTTTCCTGGGAGAACGACAATGAAGAGATCCAGTTTTAGATTGTCAACTGAAGATGGACACATTGTTTTGACTACTCATCTTTCACCATGGCGACTCCACTGGTTTGAGACAAATTAAATGGCTATGGAGGCCACTCAATTTATCAACCATAGCCGGGTATCCACATCCTGTGCCTCAAATTGATGAATGGAAAGATCTGCTGCCAATATTTTATGAAGGTGAGAATGACAACCCTATTGAGCATGTTGTAGAATTTCATGCTTTGATGAAGCAACTTGACATCCAACATGAAGATATACGTATGCAACTGTTTATGTACTCTCTTCAAGGAGATGCTCATATTTGGTATCACTATCTTGAGCTTTCTAGCGTTTCTTCNTGTAGCTTTCAATATTCATTGTCAAAATTTTTATTACTCTGAGTTAATTTGTCATAGATGTTGTGAGGAGTATAAAGACCGAGTTCAGGATATAATTGATTCTTATGAATGATGTGATAATGAAGAAGATGCCTTGGATGAGGAATCAACTCTTTCTCTTCCCTATTCATCCGCATCAGATGAAAACTTGGTTTTTTGTTTCAATAAGGAAAGTGCAAAAATTCTGGAAGCTGATACTCTTTGTAGCCCTGTCTCTAAAAAACCTAGATATGAGCAGCCTATTTTTGACTCATATGGTGATGATCAGCTATTTCTTCCTGGATTGAATCTTGAAAGGAAGTTTGTGTTTAATAATGAAGAACAATTTTCTCATATTCGGCAGAAGATACCTCTTGGTATGCCATTCAAGACTCCTCCTTTATTTGATCATTATGGAGATAGTGATGAAGATGCTGAGGTTTTTTTTGTCTTATAAGAAGAAAGAATTAGTGGCCAGCCTTCTAATGAAAATGAAATGTTTTACCAAGAGCAACACAATAAAGAGAAAGAGCCATTCATGGATATACATGAGGATATTTCTTTCCATCAACTAGCAGATGTTATTAGAGAAGATAAAAGAGAAGTGGATCAACAACCCACATCATCCATTCACTCACTCGTGCTTGCCACATACATTCAATCATATGTGAGCAACTGCAAAGTAGAGAAGGCTTTTTGTTACTAACCCTGTAAGTTTTATCACCTATTTTATGACCCTATAAGGGAGTACATGGAGTTGCATTTCCTCAGTGTATTGAATCCTTCAAGCTTTATCTTACCTTCATAATTGGGAGGTAATCTGAAGAATGTAATTAATTTGCTGTCACAACATTATTGTCCCTTGTTGATCAGTGAAAAAGTAAATAAGTTTTCAGTTAGGAATTTACTTGAATGGTTCTGGTGGAAGTTTGTTTTCACCTGGCGCATTGTAAAAATAAGTTAGTTTAGGATTGTACATAAATAAGATCCTTCTAGAGAAAGTGTGTTTATTTTCTTCTTAAGTTGAGTAGTGTACATGTCAGCCTGCTGTCTTCAACAAAATATATTTGAGCTCGACTCCACAACCCAACAACTAAGGCACTAGAACTGCTTGTTCTTGGAAGCTCATAGGGAGCATGCCATCCCTTTTGGAGCCAAATGTTACCATGTAAAGTTGTCAAGGTCACAGGATGACCAAGTATTTTGTTGCACAGGTAACGTCCAAGCGCAACATTCAAAAGCAATCCATTTCAGGCTTGAAGTACAAGCAACGGGCGGGTCTATTTTTCAACGATGGAGATCATAGGACCGCTTAGATCAACGACCATGCTTCATTTCAGGGCCACAACATGATGGAGCGTTAAAACCCTTGGGCGGGCCGAAATCTAAACCATGACATTGCGAGAGAGCTGCGTGGCGGAAGGTGGCGAGTTTCGGGCGCAAAAGCAGTGTGGGTCCAAATCGTTTTCGATAGCCCCGAAATCATGTGCTCATTTAGCATACCCTCTGTGAGATTCAAACTTAGAATGGAGAATTATTGTGTTTTTTAATGGGATCTGATCGTTTTGGCACCCTTACGATCCCTTTAGCTTCTCTACGTTCACACTTGAGACCTCAACAATACCTTTGACACTTTTGCGATTCAATTTGCACCTCTACGAACTCCTGGAAGCCAATTCCAACGCCTCCAAAACCTTTGGAATATGCTTTATGCACTTCCTTTATATGCCATTCAAAACTAAAAAAAAATGATCCTTTTGAAATGTGTGCATATATTAACTTTGTATGCAAACAAATATCAAAAGTGATACTTTCAAAACTTAATGTGATTGAGTCGATTCGATAAAACCTACAAATTCTTTTACCATTTTGTCACCCACCACCTCATTCGATGTGATTGATCCTTTTGGGTAGTGAGTGTGACCTCTATGTTGTTTTTGGTCAACTCGCCAAAACAAATTTGAAACCAGTTAGATCGCTAGATTCAAATCACCGTTCTAAATCATTGTGGGACTTGAAGGCAAATCTACAAATGAGATTCTTATCTTTCACTGGGTTATACTTCAAGTGCACTAGAAGACATCTCTTTTACCACATATACCACCAATCATCTTCATTATATACAGAGTTCTTCTTGTTACCTTCCTCTCCAACAAACTTAAAGTTCGATGCAATCTCTTCTACAAAGACTCCATTCGCAGTTCTGTTGTGATTCGTGTACGCCTTGGCCCTCAAAAACTTTTGGAGGGGTTTGATGAATATATCTTTGCAATATATATATATATATATATATATATCAAATGCCAAGTATTGAGGTCCAGTTAAATTCAGATGAACAAAATTATAATACTCACCAACCACTTCGATCATTTAGACACAATGTTTGTGTAGGGTTTGGAAGGATGACGAGAACAAGAGTAAAATTGTGTAGTGCATACCTTTGAATCAAACTAGTATGCTTTGCATATTAACTCCCCCACCTTGAGGTACACAACCAAACATGCTATCTGGATCACTTTGCCATACATGGAATGCAAACTCCAAGGTGAAGTAAAGAAATACACCATCATCATCAACCAAATATATTTTATCTATTATTAAGCGTTCAATTGGCATAAATCTATTGCTTAGGTGGTTCACTTCATTGAAGTTGAACCTAAGGTAAGGTCTGTTCCTAATTTTAGATTTTAAGTGCACACTCCTCTTGAGATAGGCTTGGAGAGAAGCAAAGGGCGGTTCAATTTCACTCCAAACAACATGTATTGCATCGACACTACTACAAGCTTCATAGTGAGCAACATATCACTTTGGAAGATTATTATTCCTTCATGTATTAATCAACATAGTACACCACTTCCTTCCATAAGATAGAAAACATGGCCAAATGCGCTTTTGTTAGTCTATTGTCTCCACATAACTATTTACAAAATTTATTCCAACATCCATGTGACCAAAAACAAATTAACCTACCTAACCAAATACTTTCATTGTTAGCTAAACATTTAATGTATGAGAATATTTCTGTGAGAAATTAGCTTGAGGGTTTCCATATACAAAAAATCACAATGGTAATAACATGGAGTCTCCACTTAGTGGTACTAACATGGAGTCTCCACTTAGTGAACCTGTGACATAGAACGTTCATGGGATATTAAAGAATACCTCTAATTTCACTAGACATTGATAAATACCTCCTCCCAATACATATTTCTAATAAAATAAACACCTATTTTTAATATATATCCCCTATTTTTACTAGATACCCTTTTTTTATTCCCCCGACACCTATAAACCTCTTCATACCCCACATTGCCCTCCTAATACCTACAATGTACTAACTCTATTTTTCACAATTCAAAAACCCCCTTTATGAATGAATGTTCTAATATATTACTCAACAAGGTGAAGCCTCTGTGGGTACTGAAAGGAAATGAGAGAGTAGACATGATTTCCTTTCACACAAAACTAAATTGAGTATATAATATTCAATAAACAATGTTACATATAAATACATTATACTTTGGTTTAATATAGGGAAACTATCTTAACCATATGAACAACTGGTTGAGAAAATATGTCAACCACACATCAAACTAGGAGATAACTAGTTGGAGAGAATCTCTTAAAGCCAACTAGAATTAACAACCTCCTTAAACTTAGAAGCAAACAAATCACGTAGAGATTGTCTCTTCCTCTGAATAACCAATAGATTTAGTAAACCACAACCTTATGGAATTATGAAGAATCCCATATTAACTAGTAACACAAGTAGGAGTTAAAAACTCCAACACCCCCTCTTAACAAGTACTTGTCTCCATCTCTGTCAGGTGAGTATTCATGAGCATATTTGACCTTTTTGAAAAATCTTGCAGGCTTCGAATGCCATCAGGTTGTCACGTATTCCTTAAAAAAGGAGTAGCCTCCTTGTTGTGAGCCAAGTTCCCCAACATCATTGGACACCATTAACACTTGCAGTGTCACATAACTCTCATAAAGGTAGATGATGGAATTTCTTATATCTATCCTGAACTATCTCAACAAGCAGTCCCGACATACTTATCTCGCAACCCCAATGAGACATAGTTTCTCCGATCCCCTACAACATCCCAAACTACTAAGGAAACCATTCTTCTTGAGTTGAAACCTGCATATTCCTCCTCTGGAGGTGCAATTTCACTTCTCTATGACCTCTTTGACCTCTAATTTTGGAGATTCATCATCCTTTATTTAATTTATCAAAACATCCGATATTATTATAAATCTGATTTATTGGACCAAGTACAACCATAATATATATCCGGACTCGGTATATAATATTTGAAGAAAGCGTCTAGCATTTACTACATACTTGAATTCTGCCCGCTATTGAAAATCCAAAAATAATGCAATGGAATCAAGAGCCAGATCACTATTCTAGAAATTAAAAAACAAAAATACGCCGACCACCTGGCATGGTTCAATTGCAACAAATATGTGAGATTCATAAGTGATATTTCACTGCGTAAGTGATTTTTATTCATCTCCAAAGTCTTCAATTGTACCAAAATCCCCAACGCATTGGGTATGGCACCGAACATTTTATTGGAGTTAAGATCTAACATTGTCAATTGTGTCATCATGCTGATTGAATAGGGTATTGTTCCGCTTAGCGAATTCTGTGACAAAACCAACCGTTCCATACTATTTTGATCGCTCACATTGAGAGGTTTTGAGCTTGTGAATTTGTTGTGGGACAATTCCATGGTCTCTAAAATCACACTTGGAATGGGTTCTTCATGGAGAATGCGACAGTTATCAACCCCATTAGGTGATTTGAATGCGGTTTAGATTATCGAGAGTTTGCAAGTTTGTTGCGGTTATTCTTTCCAACCTCCCTTTGGTGAATTTCCTTACAGGTCTCTCACTCTAATCACCAGTGAATCTGAGAGCTAAGAGTCAGCACAGATGGATATGATTAGAAGGAAGGATCACAATGCCTTTGGAGCACCTGACACAGAGAGATAACTTGGATACGCTTTGGCTGTGCTCAACTTTTCTTCAACTCTCCTCATGCGTTTAAACAACGACATATACGTTTCAATTTTTCGCACAGAAATCGTGGTTTCCTCTATCAACACTTGAGAGATATTTCATACACAGGTGAGACACCCCACACAAATATGTAGCAAATAAACCATCGAGCTAAAAAATGAATAGCACGAATATGCTATTCTCTAGACATGCGGCTCATACCAACGACAATGGGTAGCGACGACTTATTTATACCTTCAAACAATAAATGCAAATTCTATCCACACAATCTAAGCTAATCCTACGCTCACGTACACTAGTCTTACATATTTATACAAGATTATAACTTAAGGCTCTCTCATGTTCCTCGACTCTCTAGTGAGGGAATCAAGTCTAGTGCAACTCTTATACCATGAACGAAAACGAGAGAGTAGACATTATTTCCTTTCAAAAAAAACTAAACTTAGTATATTATATTTAATAAACAATGTTACATTTGAATACATCACACTTTGGTTCAAGAAAACTAGGAGATAACTAGTTGGAGAGAATCTCTCATAGCCAACTAGATTTAACAACCTCCTCAATCTTAGAAGAAAACAAGTCACATAGAGATTGTCTCTTCCTCTCAATAACCAATACATTTAGCAAACCACAACCTTATGGTATTATGAAGAATCCCACATTAATTACGCCGAAAGGCGTACACCTATTGGAAATGGGCACAATTAATGGTCTTTTAATCTAAAATATTAATTTGATGGTTAACAATTGAAGATGCAAACATATTCTTAGTCGTCCTCCTAAATCAATGAGTGTGATTTATTGTTCATAACTTCCTTGCATTTATGAATGCATCCGTTAACTTGTTTACTTTTTCATATTTACTTAATCATATTAAGAAATTACTGTAAGACCATATGATTGCCACGTTTAGATGATTAACATAGATTAATATATGTGCAAGCCACGTTTGAATGATTAACCTGCACTATAGATTTTCGTGGGCCTGACGTTTTTACTGTGCTAAATAGGGTTTTTTTTTTAACTACACGGGAGTTTTACCAGTCATAAGCCTTTCGGTGTTCACCAGCCATTAGTTAGCAGCTGTGCTAGTTAATAAGACAAGTAAGACTGAAAAACTCCAACAAGTACTAAGCACTAAATGTGAATACATGAAATGCTTCTTCGGTAGATATGTCGTGTTGTTATATGAGAACATGACTTAGATTACATATGAAATGAAATGAAGGTATAAATATAAATGGAAACACACAAAGATATTGCAAGTAAAATATACAATGAAACTCAAATTCTATTAATGAATGAAAAAAAAATTAAAGCTATAAAAAAAATAATTATCAACTTAATGAGAAATTGATCTCAAAATGAAATCTCTAACTCTAAATACCCATGTTTTTTGGTAAAAACACCAAAATCAATCCTTAAATCGAAAAGTGATGTTACCAGAACCATGCCCTTTTTTTCAAGGTATTCCACCGTGGCCTTAA
>JASDQU010883696.1:51225-64093 GCA_032191745.1 Picea mariana | reverse complement strand
GGGAGGGGGTTAAAATTATAACTTGTTTGGGATTGCAGCCTTGACAACCAGTACCACTTTGAACAAAAACCTTAAAATAAACCCTTGAAACAAAAAGTGGTGCTAATAGTAACATTTAGTTTTTTCAAGATTATTATTTCAACTTGTTTGGAACCTTGGTTTCAACAATTGGTACCATTGTGAACCAAAACCTCAAAATCAACATTAAATAAAAAAAACATAATATTACAAGTAACACATTTTTTTTTGTTTTGGACTTAAAATTACAATGTTTTGAAACTATGACCTATAAAACCAACACTATTACAAACAAAATTATACATATATATTCAAAACAAAGCGAAAACAATGTCACTTTGTTTTGGAGATTCATATATGTGTGAAAATTTTAAATGAAAAAAATACCTAATAATTTATTTAAAAAAACTCAAATTTTATTTATAAATAAATAAAACAAATTAAAAAATAAAATTAAAACATATTAAAATAATTATAAATTAATTAAAAATAAAAAATAATTAAAAACATTAAAAAATACACAATAAATAAATAAATAAAACTAATAAAATCTTAAAAAAATATAATTAAAAATAAAACAAATTAAAAGTGTAATTGAAAGATCAATTCTAGGAATCATTCCCCTCTCTCCCCACTTGTGTGGGCCTATAGAGTATTGCAAGAACAAGCGAGGGAGGGGGAAGAAGTGTGGTGGGGTGATTCTTGAAATTGCCCCCACCCCAAAATATGGGAATTGTCTCCCAACCCGCATGGGCCTATAGCACAGTGGAGGATGGAGCGTGAGAGGGGAAGAGTGGCAGCGGGTGGTTGGAAAAACAAGAGGGTTTGGGGTCAAGAATATTCCTCAATCCCAATTACAAAATTGCCCCGCAACTCTAATTATATATATATATATATATATATATTTTATTTTTTATTTTTTATATAAAAATATTATATTTGTTATTTTTAAATTTCTTTTTTATATTTATATTTAAAAAAAAATTAAATTAATTTTTTTTTAATGGATTTAAGATCGTTTTAATAAATTATTTTTTAAAAGTTGGTTCAACGTTTTTGTTTTTTAAATTAAGTTTTTATTTATTTATTTTTAATTAAAAAAATATTATATTTGTTATTTGTTATTTTTTTATATTTATATTTAAAAAAAAATTCAAATTAATTTTTTTTAATGGATTTATGATTGTTTTAATAAGTTATTATATTGTCGGAGGTATGGAGGTAGTATATAGCAATGAATTAGCATTGACTTTCACATTAATTTTATGTTGACTTAAAAAATGTGTATAAATTTTAATGTTGAACATAACAAATAAAAAAAAATTATTTTTCAATATAACAAAATTAGTAATTTTATGACCTCTGATTGGTCAATAAATTGATAGTGTTATTGCAACCTTCACTTCATTGGAGGTTTGAAATTAATTTTGACATGACTATATATGAGTGTCACTTTCTTATAAGGTACAACTCTATTGATAAAATAATTTTATAACGTTCCCGAGGTGTAGGACACTCGGTGATGGAGTGTGTTGTTAAGCCACTCCGTGATGTTAAAGTCACCGGTTCGAAAACCTGCGGGGACAAAAAATCCAACCATGTTAAGGGTTGGTGTGGCTCAGGCCGGATGCGATCCCCGAGTGATTTTGACGGCTTAGATGCCCCTGAGTCGCGGTTTCTCAAGCCACAGGTTAATCGCGTAGCCAACAGGTTCCGCACAAATTANTTTTTTTTTTTTTTTATAACAAATATAAAATAAAAACCATACATATGTTCATATTGAATTAGCCCCCTTTCAAACTCCCAAAATACATTGAATGGAGACACTTTACCCATCAATTCTATATAAACCAAGTCACATGATATGAATCCATTGACCTATGAAATAAGACTCTTTTTATTATTTTCTTTTCTTATTTTTCCAAATATGTAGTTATGAAACCATTTTTTATTCTTTTGGTAAGTTACATTGACCTATGAAATAAGACTCTTTTTTTTATTTTCTTTTCTTATTTTTCCAGATGCGTAGTTATGAAACCATTTTTAATTCTTTTGGTAAGTTAATTGATAGCTACAACCCAATGGATCTGGTGAGACTTGTTCGGGCATTGGCATTGGTAGGGTAGACTCCCATTCGTTTTTTTGGCAGACGTGATTTGACATACGGTTAAACTTGTTAGGACAACCTCCACTATATACTAAAAACTGCTATTCAAAAAAACCAGCTGCTTATGGAGACATATGATAGAAACGCTGGGCTCCAAAATAAAATTAGGTTTTTTTGAAATGACATATTTTAATTATAGGAACGAGCTAAAGCACTTGCACACCCTCTAAGGGGAATGGGAAACCTCAAAGGCAAATGAAACTCGGTAAGTTTACACAAATTTGAGTAAAATTTCTTTTATTATCTTCGGAGGTAGTATATCGCAGCCTACTGCACTTGTTTTTTAAAAGTTGGTTCAACCATTTTGTTTTTTAAATTAAGTTTTTTTTTTTTTTTATGTATATATTTTAATTTTTCCAATTTTTAAATGTTTGTTTGCTTATATGTGGGGATGTGGGGGAGGAGCACTTTTTGAGATTGTTATATATATATATATATAGATATATGTTTTTTTTGACATCGTTTTGTATATTAAAAATGGATTTCCACATATATAGATATATATCATTTTATTTGTAACAATGTCAAATTTTAATTTTTACGTTATAGTTTCAAAAATATTACAATTTTAATTTTGAACTCGAAAAAAAAAATGTGCTACTTGTAACACCACGTTTTGATTCATAGGTGGACTTTGAGGTTATAGTTCACAATGATACTGATTACAGAGACCACAATTTGAAAGAAATTGTAATATGAATCTTGAAAAAATGGAGTACTACTACTAGCATCACGTTTTGTTTCAAGGGTCAATTTTAAAATTTTTGTTTGGAATGGTATCAATTGTCAATACCATGTTTTCGAGCAAGTTGTAATTTTAACCTCGAAAAAATGGGTGATATTAGAAGCACCACTTTTCAATTAGAGGGTTGATTTTAAGGTTTTTGTTTACAACTTTATACACCATGGTTTCTAATTTTTGTAATTTTAACCCCGAAATGAAAAAAGTGCTAACAGTAGCATCATTTTTTGAAATGAGGATAAAAGTAGCGACTGGATGCAACCTCTAAAAAAATGATAACTTTGGAGGGTTTCTTGAAATATTAATTGTTGAAAGATTGGTTATCATTGATGTCAACCCTTGAACAATAAGTTAACAAGTTGCATGTCAAAATAAAGTAGTTGTAAACATAAGATAACAACTTGCATGTCAGTTGGATGTTAAAGTAACTATAAACAAAAGTTAACAAATTGCATGTCAAAGTAAAGTAGTTGTAAACAAAAGTTAACAAGCTGCATGTCAAAGTAAAGTAGTTGTAAGCAGAAGATAACAACTTGCATGTCAGTTGCCTGTTAAAGGAGATATAAACAAAAGTTAACAAGTTGCATGTCAAAGTAAAGTAGTTGTAAACATAGGATAACAAGTTGCATGTTAAAGTAACTGTAAATATAAGTTAACAAGTTGTATGTTAGTTGCATGTCATCATGAAATCCTCATTAAAACACAAACAAGATTCAATTGGATATCACTTATGTGAATATAGATTGGGAGATAAGAGGTCGTGAGAGGAGGTCAACGAAGTCCATTTAAGGAAGAAGTTTGCAGGAGATGAGCATACAGAGAAAGAATTAGAGATCCATGTCCTTTGCGTAAATCCACGTGTTTCAGGAGCAAAAAGCACGACATCCATGAGAAGACAGTGTAAGGGTCATGGACCTGTGAGAAAAAATTATTGAATATCAAAGATCTAAAACTTAGGTCAGCTATAGGTTGAAGGTATGTCTTCTTGTGTATGTTAGGGTGCGTATTTTGAAGAAATCAGGAACATATGTCTTAGTGATTCATAAGCATTTTATTTGGAGGATTCTCTTGTGGATCTTGGTATGAGGTATGTGTGGTGGTTGAAGTCTTGATGAGATATCAAAATTAGTAGCAACAACATAAGTATCAGAAACAAAAACAACAATAGGTTATCAGTTACAACGACAGAGGTAGTGACAGATTGGTCTACATTTATATTTTAGGGATGTTGGATGTAGCAAGGAAAGGGGTTTGTAGCCTCCTTCCGGTTGGAGATGGTAAATTAGGGAGTTGGAGCTTCTTTCAGGTTGAAGCCTGTAAATATGGGGTTAGATCCTCCTTCTAGTTTTAGATGGAAAAAAAGGAAGTTGGCACTTCCAATGAATGTACTCTTTGATAAATAAGAAAAACATTATGTGGTTTTCTCCCGTATTTGGTTTCCCCGTAAAATTCTGGTGTACTATGTTTATGTGTTTCACTGAATTATGGTATTGATGATATATTGAATGAAGATGATAAATTATTGAAGATTTTATATTGTGGTCAAAGTATAGTTGTGCTCATACTGATTCACCCCCCTTCTCAATATTCCAACACTTGGTATCAGAGAAACTCCTTTAGGACGCAGTCTAACCAATGGAAGGAGATCGTGGAATACGCTAAGATTAGAGCATCAGTGTTTGACAGTAACAACTATACCTTCTGGAATAAAATGATGAATTTATTTTACAAGAACATGGATTTGATGTTTGGAAATCAATAGTAGATGGGTATAAAGCACCAACCACTCCCCCAACCAACAGAGATGGAAAGAAACTCAACGAGAACAAATAAAAGGCTAAAGGTACCATTCTCAACAATCTAGTTGATTCAATATTTGTCAAGGTTGTGCATTGTGACAGTCCAAAGGATGTTTGAGATAAACTCCAAAATATTTATGAAGGAGATGCCAAAGTTAGGGGAGCTAAGCTTCAAATCTCCAGAGATAAGTTTGAACAATTGAAGATGAAAGAAGATGAAGACATTGCAACCTACCTTTTGCGAGTGGATGGAATAGTTAACACTATTAAGGGACTGGGAATAGAAGTTGATGAATCAATGGTTGTTCAAAAGGTGTTGAGGTCTCTTCCTATGAGATTTGATCCTAAAATATTAGCCCTAGAAGAAAGAGCAGATCTCAGTACATTGAACATGGATGAGCTACATGGAATATTTACAACCTATGAATGAGAACAAAACAGGGGAACCCAGTCATGAAGGAAGAAACTTTCAAGGAATCCAAGAAGACAAAGAAGAAGAAAAAGAAAAATTCAAAACTAGGTTGCAGTTGTAGTGATGATTCAGATGAAGATGAAGAGATGGCTAACTTCGTAAGAAAATTAAAGAAAGAAATCAACAAGTATAAAGGTATGCTTCCATTGAAATGTTTTAATTGTGGTGATATTGGTCATTTTTATTCTAAATGTACTCATAAGAATAAAGATAGTGATGAAGAAGAAGTTTTTAAAAGGGAAAAGAAATATCAAAAGGAAAACAAGAGAAGAAACAAAAGGAAATTCTTCAAGAAAAGTTTTTACTGAAAGGAGGACAATTCCTCATTAGACAAGGATGATAATGATACTGACAATGATTCATAAATAGTACTCTTCATGGAAATAGAAGATGATTCCAAAGAAGAAGGTGAACTCGATCTCAGAGCATAGATAATCAATGCATTAGAATAACTTAGGAAAGAAAGAAAGAAAAACAAGTCACTTAAGACAGAGTTAAAAATGAAAGAGGGATCTCAAAATTCCAACTCTGAAGAAATCAAGCATATGATCACAAGTCTAAAAATTTAAATAGAAGAAGATAGAAGATTTGAGAAAGTACTTAGAATTCAGTAAGAAAAAAAATAATAAAACGATTGGAATCTTGGAAGCAGAAATAGTCTCTTTAAGAAAAGATCTCTAGAAGAAAGATACGCAACATAAGAGCACCCGAATATTGGATCAAATCATTAGTAGTCAAAGACCATCAAATGATAGATCTAGACTAGGATACAATCAATTACAAAATGAGAAAGGATCGAGCTCCAAGACAAGAGAATGAGAAGTAGAACAAAGAAGCTATGCATATATTGTCAGATATTCTATCAAGAAGGAAGAATGCAAGCCCCCAAAGAATAACATTCCAGAAACAAAAAAGAATCAAGAAGAGGAATTCAGAAGGAGTGCATCACAAAGAAAATCATCTACTACCAGGTATCAAAGATTATTTTATGGTCATTGTTTTAATTGTGTTTATTTTGGACATAAAGTTGTAAACTATAGAGCCTATGCCAAGAACATAAACAACTATGCAGGGTACTTAAATAATAGTTATCCCAGAAGATATTATGAAGCATATAGTAGAAACCGAATTTTTTTTGGCTCATTGAGCAATGAAGTAGAGTGCTACAAATGAAAAATTTTTGGGCACATAACGAAGAATTATAGATTGAATATTCCACCTAGGGAACCAAAGTAGAACATTAACAATCATATATCAGAATCACAAGTGATTTGGAAAATAAAACATAATCAATGCTCGCTTTCTCTACAAGCCTAACACAGAAAAAATGTTTGGTATGTTGAAAGTGGTTGTTTAAAGAATATGACAGGTGACAAGAACAAGTTTCTAACTTTGAAGAAAGAAAGAGATGGTTATGTGGCTCTTTCTAATATTGAATGCTACAAATGACATAATTATGGTCATATAGCTCAAAATTGCAGAATCCTGATAGAGCCTCCTATGAAGGAAAACAATAATGATATATACAAGAAAGTTTGGAGAAGAAAAGTTAACCAAGAAGATCAGATGAATGAAGAACATGTTCCAGAGATTGTATGCACAAGGCTTGCAGTAGTGCAAGATCAGGATGAAACTATAGAAAGAGAAGAAAATTTCAGAAGTCAGAAAGATGATGAATCTACAGATGATGAGGAAGATTACTCAACATTAGGGGGAATTCCACCATTATTCCAAGCCATCTGACTTGGAGACTCCTAGTAAATATGAATTTTGAACAAGGGGAGTCTATGCAGTAGCTCTACAGATCAGATAACCATCCTTCGAGCAGTTTGAAGTGTTCACAGATTTTGGAAATTTAGTTTTCAGAGTGGTTTGATGACAAAAGTAAAGAGAAACAATTTGATTGTTTGAGAAGCAACTTTCAGACCACATTCCTATGCAGGTATCATCTAGCAGTTATAGAAGAAAAAGTTCATGATTTTGCAGAGGTTCATTCCACACATGCATTCAGGCGGGGATATTTTCAGTACATATTGTCTTAGACATGAAGAGTTCGATTTATAGATTAGGAAGCAATATTCCCATGCAGATATCAGAGGAATATCACTGACACACTTTCCAGGCAGGGCTATATTCATTACAGTTTTGAGGATGCATTACAAATTCAGTCTGAGAAACAAGAATGTGTGATGATCAGTTGCAATAGAGAATATTTCATAATAGTATAGTGACAGATGGGTCAACATATTGGACAGTTGAGTATCAGAGTTCTGGACATAGATGGATTCGTGAGATGCATAACAATGGATTAACAATCAGAATCGTCAACATAATTTATATCGTTAGAAGGAAATAATTGAAAAATATGGTCAAGTGAACATGAAAAGTGATTGAATAAATCAAGTAATGCTTTATTTTTATATATGTCAGTGAATTACAAGAGGAAACACCAATGGACAATAAGCAACACTGGAAGAGAGGAAAGGAAACATATGTAGGTAGTCCTACATTGATCTACATGACATCTTGCAGATTGAAGAAAGAATTGTATGGACTCAAATAATCCCACAGAGCATGGTATTCAAAATTAGGCAGTTATCTACGATAGCAAGGGTTCAGGAAATGCAACATAGACAACAATCTCTACATAAAGGTAAATCAAGATAGTATATTGATAATTGAAGTTTAAGTTGATGACATTATTTTTGGAAGTGATGATGATAGGATGAGTTATAAATTTGCTAAAGACATGCAAAATGAATTCAAAATGTCATTACTTGCATCAAGACCGGATGTGATGCCAATAGTTGGACAAGTTGTAAGATTTCAAGCAACACCAAAGGAAACACATGTTATGGCAGTAAAGAGAATATTCAGATATCTCAAAGCAAGATAAGACTATGGATTATGGTATCCAAAAGGGAATGATCTATCCACGAGGTCTTCGCTCAGTAAACTTGTGACATAGCACCTGCGTATGTGGGATATTAAAAAATACCCCTATTTTAACCAGGTATTGATAAGTACATCCAAAAATCCTTTTGTTGAACCCCCCTCCCAATACATATTTTCAATAAAAGAAACCCTTATTTTTACTAGATACGCCTTTTTATACCCCCCAATACCTATAAACCTCCTGATATCCACACCCCCCCCAATACCTACAATATATTGACTCTATTTTTGACAATTAAAAAAACCCCTTTATGTATGAACGTGATAAGATATTGATCAACAAGGTGAAGCCCCCGTGGATCTATCTCTAGTTGCATACATAAATGTAGATTGGGCAGGAAGTGTTTATGATAGAAGAAGTACACGTGGAACATCCTTTGATGGAATCCTAAAATACCTCATTTCTTCCACCTTATTTCACTATTATGTCATCACATTTAACCATAAACCATCACATTTACTTTAAAATGTTGGTATTTTATTTAAATCCTTTGATTAAAAGCAATAAAAGTAAATGATGTGAATTTGTGCTTAATTTATTATTCTTAGTGTATTTTATATGGTTTTATATGGTTTTATTCTTGATATTGTGGGAGATAGTTGTTTCCATACATTGGATCAGGATCAAATGGCTTGAGATTCCAACACTCATTCTGACACTAGTTCTGGTTTGAAAGCAAAGGTGGTGAAAGTGCCACATCTTATAGTAACAATTAAGAGATATTGTTTAAGCACATTTAATTAAGAGAACAAATTACAGTTCAAAATTTCTGTCACGCCCTTTTCCAGGCAATGAACTTCAAGCTCATTTTGTGGGAAAATGAAGCTGAATCAGAAAAATCCAGTACATGGTTTTTGTGCATAATATGCCTAAATAGGTCTCACGTGGGTTGTTTCCTGAAATTATGGACGGATTGAGAGCAGTTCGTGGTTCTCTGAAGGGGTGAAAAACCCAAATTTTGTGTTGGTTGGTTTTCTAAATTTAGGGAATTTTTTGTAGCAACTCAGGGATTTGGGGATCAAATCAATTAGTGTTTTAATGAGCTTGTTGAGTTGTATTAAAGAAGGTGAATCCGACCCAGTAGCCCAAATTTATATCAGACATATCCAGACCTTCATCTGACCCTTAATCCGACATCCCCATTGTTCAATAGATAGATCCAGACTTCCATCTGGCCTTTATTACGAAACTCGAAGCGCAACATATTTGGACATTAGCATACTTGCAGGCATTTTCGGGTAAAAGTAGAACATGTTTTTTAAACCCATTATCACCGTCTTGCTATGGCTCCTATTGTATTTCGATTTAGATAGTTAAATCTAGCTCCTATATTCGAGCTATGCTTTTAAGGCTTGTTGCATATTAATAGAACAATTAACGATTTTCTGGTTTTGAGAGAGAGTCGACCCTTTTAGTGGTCGACCTCTCAGACTCTATATATATGTGAGCTCGCTAGCATGATGGGAGGGACCCAGGAAAACAATTCATGAACTCTGTGTAAACTTGGCTCTATTATTCGTTTTAATGCAGACTTATAAATCAAGATTAAGTTGTGATCAATTCGTGAGCTAGAGTAGCACAACTACTTGGGGGCCCCACTAGTAGTTTGTGTGTCTTGTTCCTTTGTCTATTTAGATTTCTAACCTCTCTTTTGCATGAGTTGTTCTAATTTCTCTTTATAGTCATTTCCCCATAATTATTCTGTATATTTCATTTCCTTATATTTATTCTAATTTCTCTTTACTATTCTAATCTTTTTTTATAGTCATCTCCTTTGTGTATTTCAACTGTATTAATCACTTTTTCTAATTATAATATCATTGTAATTATTCACTTGAATTACTTACACCATGTTGTAAATACAAATCCTCTTTGTAAATGGATCAGTGAGAACCATGTATGTTTATCAAGAAGTTGTGCATGACCAGATAAAGTAGCTTAAACTAACCCATGTAGGACTGTATAATCATTATATTTTTGATTGAATTATTTCTGGTGTAAAGTACAATAGCATAAGTATTTTTGATTAAGAACAATATCATAATTTGATTGAAGTATTTCTTGCTTCAATACATTAGTGTAATTTCGGATTTTGGGAATAGTTCATAGGTTTAATTAATTACAAGAACACGTATTTCATATTTCTTCAATGGAAATGTTTTCAGTAGATTTTTTTGTTTCTACTTTACATTTTTTGTGGAAATCAATGTTCTAATTTGAATTAAGTAAATGAATCACAAATTTAGATTTCCAAGTAAAAAGAGTAATTAGAATAGTAATATTTCATGCCTAGTCCCATCTTTTGCATAATAGATTCTTGCACTAGTTTTCTTGCATTTTAAATTTGCCAATAGATTTAAATCATCAATGGATAGATTAATGACCTAATTCGTGAGAAATGGTCACTCCATGTCGTGTTTCTTCCCTAGGTGATGAATTGTTCTAGTTTGTTTAATATCATATTTCCGGCACTAGATTAGACTGCTAGATTAGATCTCTAGACCTGCACATACAGTGCTAGCACCTCAAAGCTTACAAGCCCCGAGTTGACAATTTAATGTCGAAATAAATAACATATATTTCACTCAACAACCTTCTACTTGGGTGATTTTCTGGTATCCTAGTTGAGCAAGAAACAATCTTCAATAATGTTGTCCACAACAGAAGCAGATTATATTGTAGCAACAACATGTTGTATACAAGTTCTCCAGTTGAATAAAACTTTGCAGGACATACAGGTGGAATATGATGAGCCTATTCCAATATTCTGTGATAATACCAGTGCCATAAGTATCTCTAAGAATCCAGTGATGCATTCCAAGATGAAACACATTCCGATCAAGTTTCACTTTCTACGAGAACATGTTACAGAGAAAGAACATCAAGGTAGAGTACATTGGGACAAAATAACATATTGCAGATATCTTGACCAAATCTCTTTCGAGGGAGACTTTTGAGTATCTTCGAAAAAAACATAGAGCAGTTTCAGCTCCACAGTGATCTACATGACAGTTAGCATAGTAAGACAGGGGGGGAGCAACAATAATCATAAAAGACTTGAATGATTTTTGAATGTTTTTTTTTCCAGATATGTACACGAGGAAGCACTATGAAAAGAAACATTTGTAGAGATCAGAGGTTTATAGATAGGGGGAGAAACCCCAACGAGAAGTCACCCTTTTCCATTGATGTCAAAGGTGGAGAGAAAAATAGAGGCATGGAAACAAAGAGAAGTTGCATGTCATCATGAGATGAGTGAGTATGAGCTTGAGTGTTTTCAAAGTGTTGTGTCTAAGTGTTTCCATCAATGCCAAAGGGGGATATTGTTGAAAGATTAACTGTTGAAAGATTAGTTGTTGAAATATTGGTTGTCAATGAATTGTTGAAATATTGGTTGTCATTGATGTCAACCCTTGAACAAGAAGTTAACAAGTTGCATGCTAAAGTAAAGTAGCTGTAAACATAAGATAAAAACCTACATGTTAAAGTAACTGTAAAAATAAGTTAACGGTTTGCATGTCAAAGTAAATTAGCTGTAAACAAAAGTTAACAAGTTGCATGTCAAAGTAAAGTAGCTATAAATAGAAGTTAACAAGTTTCATGTCAAAGTAAAGTAGTTTTAAACAAAAGCTAACAACCTGCACGTCAGTTGCATGTTAAAGTAATTGTAAATAGAAGTTAACAAGTTGCATGTCAAAGTAAAGTAGATGTAAACAAAAGATAACAAGTTGCACGCCATTTGCATGTTAAAGTAATTGTAAACAAAAGTTAACAAGTTGCATGTCAGTTGCATGTCATCGTGAGATCTTCATTAAAACACAAATAAGAGTCAATTGAATATCACTTCTGTGCATATAGATTGGTAGATCAAAGGTGGTGAGAGGAGGTCAACAAATTCCAGATAAGGAAGAAGTTTGTACGAGCCGAGCATACAGAGAAAGAGTTAGATATCCATGTCCTTTGCATAAATTCACTAGTTTCAGGAGGAAAAGCACAGACATTCGTGGGCCGCAGTGAAGAAAAGTGCGAACATCTGTGAGAAGACAATGTAAGGGTCACAACCCCATGAGGAAAATTTGTTGAAGATCATATATCTAAAACTCAGATCAGCTACAGGTTGAAGGTATGTCTTCTTGTGTATGTTAGTGTGTGTATTTTGAAGAAATAAGGAACATATATGTCTTAGTGATTCATAAGCAATTGATTTGGAGAATTATCTTGTGGATCTTGGTATGAGGTGTGTGTGGTTGCATTCTTGATGAGAGATTGAAATTAGTAGAAGAAATGTTATCAAGTACAATGACATAGGTAGTGATATAATGGTATACATTTATATTTCAATGTGGTTGGATGGGGCAAGGAAAGGGGGTTGTAGCCTCCTTTCGGTTGGAGTCGGTAAAATAGGGAGTTGGAGCTTCCTTCAGGTTGAAGCCTGTAAATAGGGGGTTGGATCCTCCTTCCAGTTATAGATGGATAAATAGCAAGCCGGTGCTTCCAATTAATGTACTATTTGATAAATAAGAAAATAATTTTGTGGTTTTCTCCCACATTGGGTTTCCACGTAAAATTATGGTGTACTGTGTTTATGTGTTGCACTGAATTATGGTATTGATGATATATTGAATGATGATGATAAATTATTGAAGATTTTATATTGTGGTTAAAGAATAATTTTACTCATAATGATTCACACCCCCCCCCCCCTAGTAATCCA
>JASDQU010883696.1:13352-29362 GCA_032191745.1 Picea mariana | reverse complement strand
GACTTCTCATGTTTGCTTCTCATTAGATGCAAACTATCCACCACTCTAGGATCTATATAACTATGGCTAGCCCCTGAATCAATCAAAATAACAAGTGGTCGGTTGTTGATCGTACCTTCCACTTCAATCATGTGCGATTGAAATTCTTCTTTCTTGTTGTCCAGGGCTGCGTAGATCCTCGACATTCTGCTGCCCATATCCTCAACTGTTTCAGCTTGCTGAACAATATGTACAATTCTTGCTTTGTCTTTTCTGTGGGGGTAGTCTCTGTACCTATGATTCCCTTTACAACCCCAACACTCCATAGTTGGAGGCCTTGGCATCTTCTCACTCCCTTCAAATTTCCTGGGGTCTCTAAAAGATGACTATCCCCCAGGGCCATTCTTGAAAAAGGGAGGCCTGTTTCCCTTCTGTCTCTGTTCTTTCTTAAACCTCTTCTGGTCATCCCAAGCCTTCCGAAAGGTAGGCTTTTCTCTTTGTTGTTCGTATAAGCATTTCTCCCTTCTTATTGTTTCTTCCATAGTCTCAGGATCATCATATTGAATCTTGTCACCAATGGAAGGTGGCAGTCCACTCAGATACCTCTGAATCTTGACAGCCTCATCTTTGATGAATGGAACATACTTCAGTAGTTCCCGAAAACTTCGTTCATACTCATCAAAGGTCATACTTCCCAACTTGAGTTCAAAGAACTCCTTCATCTTTCTGTCATAGTATCTTTTGGTTAGGTATTTCTTCTCAAAATACCTCTTAAACTCCTTCCAAGTGACCTCTTTCTCTCTGATGTGTTGCACCTGCACAAACTGATCCCACCACATGGATGCTTTTCCTTTCAGTTGGTACATTGCAATTCTCCCTTCTGCATGGGCGGAGTAATTCTGCAGTTGGAAGTATTTCTTCATGCCAAGTAACCAAGTCTCGGCATCTTCCTCCTTCTTATGTTCTCCATCGAATGTTGGAGGCTTAATCTTGTTCATCTCCCCTTTCAATTCCTCCTTTCCAGATTTTTGATGTTTTCTTGTAGGGGACGGGCTTGAACTACTGTGTGTCTCCCTATCAGAATGTCTTTGGGAGCGACTAAGATGTCGGCTACCACTCCTCGACCTACTTCTTCTCCCATGGGTTCTGCGACTCTCTGTCATAGTTGAGTCTCTTCCCTTCTCGAGTTTCTTCTCTATTCTTTCCAGGCTCTTCAAAATTTTTAAGTTTAATTCACCTTGCCGATCCCTAACTTTCATGATCTTTCGACTATCAGCTCGGTGAGCCTTGGCCTCTCTTTGCAATGCTTCAATGATTTTTATTATGTGTTCTTCCTTATCCTTCTCCTTTCCATGCCCATTGGAGTTCAATCCTTTGACTCCCAGGTTGACATCCTTTCCTTCCTGTTCGTCTTTTGTTTCAGCAGTAATCTGCACCTTTTCCCACTCCATACTCAACGCTGGTTAACTGGAGTCCTGACCTTTGTTGAACTCTGCACACGCACTGTGCAATTAAATTTGAAGTTTGTCAGGCCATTAATCCTTCCGGAACAATCCATAACATTTATAAGCCAATACGAACAAGAACGAAAGACATTTCGATTCAAATAAGTTTTCTAAGCTCTCGTTCGGTTCTGCAATTTTCGGGTTTTCGAAACTTCCATTTTCGGCACTTCGGGATTTCGAGATTTCGAGTCTCGGGGTTTCGGCCCACGAGGCTTTCAGACTTGCTTTCCTTTCCAATCCCCGACTTCTGAAATTTCGATTTACTTTACCCTCCGGGCCCATATAGCACAGTGGTCACCCACAACCATGGTAGCACGTGGCACGTTCACGGGGGTCCACGTCGCTTTTAACGACGTCATCGGGTCCCACCTCTCTCGCTTCTCTTTTCAAACCACTGGCACGTGGTACATCTCCATGTGTCCACGTCCATTCCTAGTAAAATCCAACAGTCAGATCTTTCTCAGATCTACAGCGCAGATCCTTTCGGCGTTTCGGGGTTTTGGGTGTCGAAAGTTCATGCATCCACACATCTTGAACTTCCATTTATCGAAATCCAGAAATCACTATCTACTAACCTACCTGATCCAACGGTCAAGTTCTTCTCCCCACGATCTATGGTGTAGATTGTTTTCGGGATTTTGGGGTTTCAGGATTTTCGGAGGTGTTCGCCTCTTCTCACCTCCCATCTCCCAAAATGTCGATTTCTTCCTGGAAATTAACGGTCCCGATCTCTCTTAGATCGACGGTTACGATCCAATCATGAATTCGTGTTTCGTGAATTCTCACGAACTCACCCGTTGACTATTTTTAGGTTACGAGTCAACGAAAGGCTGATCTCTCTCCACGCGTTCTTTCTGATGGACGGTCCTGACTAATTCGGGATTTCGCGTATCGCGATTTCCACACTCCTGTGCAATTCCAAGGGGATTTAAACCCCGTGCACACTTTCCAGATCTAACGGTCATGAGGGCTCACCTTCCCTCCCGAACAGATCCTAAAGCTCCTACACTTCCGGTGTGGAGTTCTCTCTCCCTGTGGACTTATACCACACTGGCTGCGGTTTCATAACGCCGCTATACCTCCTGAGCTTTAAAACTCGTCAAGTAACTCCTTGACACTTTGGAGCAAACCAGGGTCCGAAATTGGCCTTCCAGACCCAATTTCCCCTCGCATTCTTGGTCCAAAGACCGCTCCACTGGCCCACCTAGGCTCAGTGTCGAAACCTTGGCTTTGATACCAAACTGTAGTGCACCTTTTCTTCTACCAAGGCTTAATCGTTCTTAAAGGGAAACTATAACACCCCTTTGTACAAATCTCATACAGACATTATATGTTCCACATGCATTTAAGCAAAGAAATACATTTAAAACTCAGAGTAACATATTATTTACTACTATAATTAACAATCAATAGCGTTTAATATTAATTCATGTACACAGCGGAATTCATGATAACATAAGCAACACAGTCATGCAAAACATAATCAAAGCCTAATCAGATACTTATCTTTTAACAGTGGTAGATTCCACCAACCAAGTGCAGGCCTTCCACGAACCTCCCAGCCTTAGACCACACTACTCATCAGCTCAGCAGTGGGTCACACCTGAGCTGGGACTAAGCTCCACCCCAAAGCAAGGAATCCTAGGCTAGGTTGAGGTTACAGGGAAAATAGTACACAACCACAGGAAGGGATTCTCTCCCAGAAACCACTCACACTCGCTGCCCACATACCCTCATTCCCCACATGCCTGTTCCACCCCAGGAGTATACACCTTCTCTGTCACCTGGACATTCCTTCGGTTGCTAACCTCCCTTGCCTTGGGTTACAGCAACAGACCGGACCGGAAGTCTCCGGGCTCTGTGACAGCTATAGGGTTCCTGCCAGGAGTCCTCTCCTTCCTCAACACACTCTCTCACCAAGAGAGAATCGCTCACAGGCCAGCAAGCCACACACAGTCCAGTACTACGTGGCCTCAACCATCCCACGGGAAAAACAGACACAGGCTCAAGCACCACTAGTTCAGCAATTACAGAATGGTCTCACGGTCACGGCTTCGGGACAGGGACTCCACGCACAGGCTTGGTCTCGGCAGTGGATGCACACGGATTCCCCAGACGAACACCGGTTTTTCAGTTCAGAAGGTGTACAAGGTTGTTCTACAAAGGTTGGATTCATCGTACCACTCAGAGGCCGTATGCACTCAGGCCGTCCAGTGAAAAATGGAGGAGCCCCCCCCCTTCACAGCTTACCTCGTCTGTTTTATTTGCATGCATCAGGGTGGACACTTGTCACCCTTGAAACTGCATGCGTTCCTCGGCATGCATTACTTTTCTTATGGTTAAGAACTTAGGATAAAACATAAATGGCACATGTTCTTTTGGAATAATAATAAAATATTATTCCCAGGCTTAAGCCCCCTAGGCTAAGCACTTAGCCCCTTTTCCCACCTTCCAGCCCCTAATTCCTTGCCCACTCTATGGATGCTTAGTCCCCCTTCACTCATTCATCGTGGTCGGTCTGCACATGGCGGTGTTTATATTTTATTAATTGTTCTGCATGATTACATATACAACAGCAGGCTCCTGGCCTTTAACCAACACATAAGCCTCCAGCTTATAAAAACTTAGCTCACCAGCCTATGAAACATAATTACAATTCCTTTCAGAACATGGTTTACAGCGAGGCTCGGCCTTGGGAACACTACAAAGGGGGGGCCGACATTATTAGAGAAAAATATATATAATATATATAATTTTCTCTAATAATGCCACCCCTCTCCTACCCTCTAAACTTCATAGTTTTTATGTAATAAAAACCAAGAATACAAAAATAGGGATTCAATAAACAATAATAAATGGATGCAAAAATATGCAGTTACAACATTGTATTCTTTTCATTAATTTTCTTGCGGTGATTACATTAATTTATAAACCTATGTCCATAAGAGATATCAAATATAAGCATTAAAATGGAAATAATTTAAGCTAAACTTAATATAATAAAAACAAAGAATAAAAAAATAGGGATTCACATTGTTCTCAACACAACTTAAAGCTAAACTTTATAGCTTTCACGTAATAAAAACCAAGAATAAAAAAATAAGGATTCGATAAACAATGATAAATGGATGCGAAAAGATGTTATTACAACATTGTATTCTTTTCATTAATTTTCTTGCAGTGATTACATTAATTTATAAACCTACATTCATAAAAAATATCAAATATAATCATTAAAAATGGACATAAGTTAAGCTAAACTTAATGTAATAAAAGCAAAGAATAAAAAAATAGGGATTCACATTGTTCTCAACACAACTTAAAGCTAAACTTCATAGCTTTCATGTAATAAAAACCAAGAATAAAAAAATTGAGATTCAATAAACAATGATAAATGGATGCAAAAAAAAATGTTGTTACACCATTGTATTATTTTCATTAATTTTCTTGTGGTGATTACATTAATTTATAAATCTACATTCATAAGAGATATCAAATATAACCATTAAAAATGGAAATAGAAACTTATGTGTTACATGATTTATTAACTAAAATTGACATTGCATGCTTTAATCTAAATATGGAATTTAGTATTTTGAAGATCAATGTATGTGCATGCCTTCATTTACTTTAGCCTTCCATCTTGCAATGACCTCGATAGCTATCTAAATTAATAGAATTTAATATATATGTTTTTTTGTGGAAGGCCTAGAATTTGTGAGAAATATGCCTTCCATCTTGCAATGACCTCGATAGCTATCTAAATTAATAGAATTTAATATATATGTTTTTAGAATTTAATATATATGTTTTTTTGTGGAAGGCCTAGAATTTGTGAGAAATATGAGGTAAGAGGGGTCATCGTATTCATAAATAAGTGGCATTCTAAAATAACTTCAAACTTATGATAATGTTAATAACATTTAAATAGAGTTGTTTTTATTTTTTTCTAATAATTTTTAAGAGGAAATGAGGGTGCTTTGTGACCACATTCTTGATTAGGAAAACAATGATTTAGATCTTAAGGTTATCATTCACGTAGTAGATATATGCCCTTCTTATAGGGCAAATGGTGTAAATTTGCAACAATCCGCTCAAACACTTTAAACTTGCAACAATAAATATCCAATAAAGGTGGTTAAGATGTCTAAGTCAAATATTTATTCTTTATATGTATCTTTCCTCTATTGTCTCATATAACACAAATCAATTAATGATTCACCTATTGTCTCATATAGCACAAATAAGTTAATGATTCAATTAGATTGTCATGTGGATCTTGATGACATATTTACTTTCCAATTCTAAGAAGAAATTAGCACAAATCAATGAATTATTCAATTATATTTTTTATGTCATATTTAAGATCTTGATGATGTATTCACATTTCAATTTTAGGAAGAAATTGGTGTAAACATACGTACAACCAAACTAATCAAGTTAAAAATTTCTTTCAAACTTGACAATGAAAACACATATTAATTTCTCAAAGAAAGAAAACAAAATGAATTAGTCATAATCAAATAGCCAGTGGATTTGATGTTGCAATTATAATTTTGTAGCACTAAGATCAGTTGCATCACCTTATGTATCTTCTACTCTCATGAATAATACAATACATAGTGATGTTTAGGAAAATTGGTCATTTCAATCAATATTTCCATTAGTAATGGACCTTTCTAACTTAAACCAAAATATTCCATCATTAGTTTTATTTATACATCAATATATATAGCTTTTGTACATGCTAGAAATTGCCGAGACATGCTCTTGCAATTATGGAGTTAGAGGTTTTGCATGCATTGGCATCTTTACATTATATAAAAAAGAAGCACAACAATGGGGATTAGCATAGATGGGAGTTTGTCATGAATCATAGCAATGTTTTCCTTCGGGCCGCCACTAGGTCTTTTGGATAAGAGGTTACTATTCTCTCCAAGTCGTTATGCAAAATTTCACATGGTTTCATGCACCGTGGACTTGACTAAGTACTCTAGAGCCTTTGCTACAACATATGGCTACAAGTCTGAAACTATTTACATAGCAACTCCATGTATCCTAGAAACTTATTTCATGTATATCTCTACAATATTTGTCGCCTTGTGTGTTGTCTTCACTAGAATAAAATGTGTTGCCTTATTTAATTTATCCACCACCACCATGATGAAATCATGTTGCTTCACTGTTTTGGGCAACTTAGTAATAAAATCCATTGTGACAACTTCTCACTTCCATTCCAGGGTGGGAAATGACTACAATAACCCAGCTAGATGCATATTCTCTGTCTTCTCTTTTTGATACTCTAGACATCTGGCTATGTAATTAGCGACTTCTTTCTTCATTCCTAGCCAAAAGTATTGGCTTCTTATAGTTGTAATTGTCTTCAGATATCCTAGGTGCCCAACATATGGCACATTGTGCATTTACTTCAACACTGCATTTTTTAGCTCACTGGAATTCGACACATATACTTTTACTTTGTATAAGATAATTCCATCCTCTTTCAGCTCATAACACTTAAATTTCTACTGTAAATTTCCTTGTTGTAATGTTTCTTTTATTTTTAGATATTGTTGATCTAAATTTTTTGTTGCAATAAAATTATTTTTCAGATCGATTATGTACATGTTGATGGGTGCAATATGCACTTCATGAGCTCTCCCACTAAGTGCATCAGTCACCTTATTTTCCTTGCCTTTTGTATGCTTAATTTCAAAGTCATATTCACTCAAAAATTCCAACCATCTAGTTTTTCTAACATTTAATGTTTGTTGTCCAAACAAATTTTCAGACCACAATGATTTGTCCTTAGCTCAAATTTCCTCCCCATGAGGAAATGTCTCCACATTTTCAATGCTTGTACAATTGTTGCTAATTCCAAGTCATGTGTAGCATAATTCCTCTCGTGCTCTTTTAATGTTTTGGACTCATAACATACCACATGATATTTTGACTGACGACTCCCACGAGCCCTTCCTTGCATGCATCAGTGCACACAAAAAAATCTTCATTTGGATCTGTAATCTTTAAGATCAACGCACTTGTCAATATGCCTTTCCATTGTTGAAAGATTTCTTCACACTTGTAAGTCGATTCAAATTTCACTCCTTTCTTTTGCAAAAAAGTGATTGGGCTTGCAATATTTGAGAATCCCTTTATGAATCTTCGGTAATAACCAAAAAGAACCATGAATGATTTGACCTTTGTGACATTTCTTGTGATTGACCATCCTCTAATGGTCTCTATCTTTTCAGGATCCACTGCTATCCCTTTTGCTTTAATTATATGCCCCGAGTAGTGAATATTTTTTTGATAAAAGATGCAATTACCTAGTTTATAATACAATTTGTGCTCTCTTAAAACTTGTAACACCATTCTTAAATGTTTCTCATGTTCCTCTTATGACTTAGAATATATGAGTATATCATCTAGGTACACAATTAAAAACTTCTCTAGGTACTCCTGTGAATTCATAATTCCCATATCTTGTTTTTAATTTTGTCTTACCGATGTATTCTTCTTCTTTTATCCTCACTTGATGATAACTTGATCTCAAGTCAATATTGGAAAATATCCTTGCACTTTTCAACTAATCAAATGGATTATCAATCCTTGGAAAAAATATTTTTTCTTTATGGTGACCTTATTCAACTGTTTGAAATCAATGCACGACCTTAATGCTCCATCTTTCCTCTTCACAAAAATAACCAGGGCTCCCCAATGTGACACACTTTTGCGTATATACCCCTTCCTTAACAACTCTTCAAGTTGCATCTGCACTCCAACTCTAGTGTGCCCATTATATAAGGTGTCTTGGACATTGGGGAAAATCTTCTCACCAAATCAATAAAAAAATCAATGTCTCTCTTTGGTGAAAATCCTAGAATCTCCCTAAAAACATCCTAAAAATCCCTCAAGACTTTATGGTCTTCAATTATGGCCACTTTATCTCTAGTTTCCTCTTCCATATGGGATGCAAAAATCTGACATCCCTTCTTGAAACTAATTTTCAACTGCATAGCTGGAATTTCTCTAACAACTACAACTCTTGGAATGCCTTGAACTTTGCTTTGCTACCCTTCTTCATCAAGACATGTGATTGTCTTCTTGTAACAATCTAGGACATCATGGTGTTTTTCCAACCAATCCACCCCAATTAGACAATCATATGAACCCAATGGTATGATGTTTACATCTACCTTTGTATTGAGTCCATTTATGTCTATCTGACAACCTTAACAAACTCATTGATTTTCCTCTTAACCCCCATGGCTAACTAAACTAACTAATATTTCATATGCTTACTCCTTTGTAAGTTAAATCTTTCAACAATGCTAGAATTTTCGTAACTATGGCTAGCTCCAAACTCAATTAAAATTGTTATGGGATGGTTATCAATCTTACCTTCCACTTCAATCATGGGGGATTGATATTTGAATTGCTTGTTGTATAAGGCTACATAAATCCTTAGCATGTTTCCTCACATGTATTCCATTGTTTTGTCCTCCTGAATGTTGTGGACAATACTAATTCTTTCTCCTTTGTGAGGGCATTTCCTTTATAAATGATTTCCCTCACATCCCCAACATTGTACAAGCTACTTCCTTAGAATTTTCCCAAATTAATCTACAATCTTGTTCTCACTTTGGGTTGACTGACCTTATTGATTTGCTTGGGAGTTTTTCTTGAAAAGGGGTGGCTTGAAACCATTTTTTCTTTGATCATTTTTCCCTTTCATATTGTCATTCCAAGCTTTTTGGAAAATTGACCTTCCTCTACTTTTCTCTCCTTATGGCTTCCTCCAAATTCTTGGGGTTATCATATTATATATTTTCACTATAGAAGGAGGGTAAACCAATTATAAACCTTTGTATTTTGAACTTTTCATCCTTTATGAAGTCAACATACTTCAACAACTCAAAGAACCTATTCTCATATTCATCCATTGTCATGCTTCCCAACTTGAGTTCAAAGAAATATTTCATTTTTCTTTCATAATAATGCTCGGACAAATATTTATGTTGGAAATATCCTTTGAATTACCTCCATGAGATCCTTTATCATCAAGGTGATTGGATTGCTTAAGCTGATCCCACCACATGGTTTCCTTTCCTTGCAAGTGGTAGGTGGAAATTATAGCTTCTACCCTTGAGGGGTAATCGTGCAACTAAAAATATTTCTTCATTTCCAACAATTATCCCTCAACCTCTTCTCCTTTCCTATGCTCACCATTGAAAGTTGGTGACTTTATTTTCCTGAGTTCACCTTGCAAGATGTCTTCCTTAAGATTTCTTCTTTGCCTTCTATACACTTGGGATGCTCCCTGGCCCTGAACTTGCATGAGTTCTTCTGGTGGATTGCGTTGGAAAATGATGGGGTCGACTCATCCTTCTTGACTTCCTATAATTTCCATGATCATCCCTTTTGATTTTGGATCTGGATGCAGACACTTGTTTAGCACTAGCTTCTTTCTTGGTGCCAGAGTCCTTGTTAAATTGCTTATGCAACATATTTAAACTTTTAAGTATCTCTTACTGAGCCTTCATGACACTTTCATTATATGCTCTATATCTCTTGACTTCTCTATGGAATATTCTCATAGTCACAAGCTCCTTCCTACTTGCCTCTTCTTCCACTTGACTTTGTATCAACATTACCGATGCTAACATGAAGACCTCTGGTCTCTTCCTCATGGATGTAACATTCCTGAGCATCTTCCATAAATCCAGTCCTCATATAAGAACCGAATTTCCTTTCCTGTACCTCTAATTCTGCAAGAAATGTGCATGTAATGAGTATTGTTAGAACATGCATATTATAAAACATTTCATCAATTGGAATACATTTTACTCTTTATTCCATTTTATTAAGGAAAATGCACCAAATCAAAATATCATTCCTTGGATGCATTACTCTCTAAAACAAATTTCGAGCGACTGTACTCATGCCTTATTATGATTTATGAGTGAAAAGTTACAACATTTACAAGTTGCAATTTCCACTATTTTACTACTACAAAAATATCTTTATTAATTTATGAGACATTTTAGCACCCAAATCAAAATTATGGGTGGATATATGTTTTCTACTCCTCAATACCTTTCCAGTGGCTATTCGTTTTCTCAAATATGATCCCCGAGTTGAAAGTTATGGTCCAGAGAAGTTTTGACTGTTTTCCCCAAATTATCCATGTATGCTACAAGTGTCTTCTTTATCTCCCAGTTCATTTTTGTATACCCAGATTCAAAATATGGATCCATGGTTGTATTTTGTGACTCATAATTTTTCCATAGACTACTCCTAAGTCCCAAATGGACTTTTGAGCAAGGAGTTATTTTCTTTAGAAGTAATCTGGTGCCGAAATTTTACCCTTACTATTTTGGTTGTAAGTTTCTCATATGAGCTCTGTTTTGGATGCTGACGTGTTATGATATGTCATCTTGAGGTGTCAAATTCGATGATGTGGCATGAAATGTGGATGATGACATGGTGTGACAAGTGGATTCCAACGTGGAATGACACATCATCGCGCTCTTTACTTGATCAACCATCAGTCGTTTCACTTAGATGACCCGAACACCTCGCCGAATCGGTTGGTGTCCAACCATTTGCAATTTATCTTGCATGATAGAAACACTTCGTCGAATTGATCGACACCTAACCATCGATCCATTGACCGTTGATAATTTATCTTGCTCAATTCCAATACTTCACTGAATCGACCGACACCCGACCATCGACTTATCGACCATCAACGCTTTCCCTTGGCGACTGAAAATACTTCATTGAATCAGGAAAAATCAACAATCAACGATTTCCTTTGGCCAACTCTATCACTTAAAATATTTTGGACTAAACTCTAGATGAATTTGGACCACCGATCTCGAAGCCAAGATGATCTTGACCGTCGATCGGATCCAATTCCCAAACAACCGAAACTAATCTAGATCGTCGATCTAATTCAACTTCCCAACTACTGAAAACAAATATCAGTGGTTGATCTACTCAACCTTTCAAATAGCCGAAATCTTATGAATTTTTAAATTTATCAAAATGAATCTGGGTCGTTGATCGCAAGATCAAACACGATCTCGATCGTCGATTCACCAAACTTCTTGCAACTCTACAATAGCTAGTAAAATATGAAATTCAACCATTCCAACTTGAATTCAAATCTACAACTTTGTAGATTGGCTCCATTGAACCTATTGAACAATTTTGAGTCCTTTAAACTCAAATTTTCCTCATGAATTTGGGGATTTTCACTTTGATTTTTTACCTTTTTTCCCCAAATTCACATAGACCAAAATATGCACAACAAATTTACCCAATTCACACTGGTTTTTGTCCCATACAAGCTCAGTGTTTGAACTAGAAGATATGATACCATAATGTAACATCCCCTTTCCCAACTGAGGAACATCATGGTGCAAAAAAAGTCATAAATTAAAATTTATTCTATCTAATTAATTTCTTGTAGCTTCCAGCTACAAATTACAACCAGATTCAACTATTGTATGATACCATTAAATTGATTCATATATAACATGATAAAATCATACATGAATGCAACTAACAACTCACACATAACAACATATAACTTCTTATTAAACACACAGTTCATGCACATCAATTTAACTCATAAATACAAGACAAAAAATAGACAAAACACTTATCTTTTAACAATGGTTGTGCAACCAGCTGCTTGGGATGAAAGTTTCACCCAACCATAGACTTGTTGTTCCAAATCTCAACAATAAATAACCCCCGATATGAGGCTAGTAATCCACAAAAGAGGGTGGTCTCTCATTATCCACTCCCATCTCATAAAACTCACAACCCACTATATTCTCTTACATCTATCCTAATTTTCCACTCGCTCTCTTCCTTTCGACCTTCCCAACCCAAGGAATGCACCCCTTCGCTGGTCTTAGTCCCTCGGGTGTCCCATTCATTTATCAAGGTCTCTCTGGCACAAGTAACCAAGAATCTCTCAGTTGGGAAACTCAAGGGAACTCACTGCCAGGAAAACTACCAGCAACCAACAACATATACTTGTTGTTACAGTGCAACTCACACATGAGTTTACTATTAAGGCTTGAAAACCTATCTCTTCAGCATTAGATCCAAATACTCTCTAGAATTCGCTCCAACATGCTCCAAATTCACCCTCGATGGTTGTTCCAGCACCAAGTTCTCTTTTTATTTTTTTCTCTCTACTTGTTGTACATGCAAAAACATTGACTTTCTAAAAACTGTTGTAACTTCCCATACAAATTTCTCCCTTTGGCTTGCTTACTTGACTCACAAACTTCCCCAAGCTGATTGTACTCAGCCTCATGCTCCCAATAAATATGGAATGTGACTTCTCATACCCACCCTCTTATATGCATTTAATGATTAGCTTTGAGGACACTCAATCATAAACTAGAGTTTAATACATAATGATAATAAAATTTAGGAATGTAGGTGGAATTAATAGACATGGGTAATTTCCCTTTGGACCCCTCTTAGACATTATCCTAGACTCTCCCCTCTCCCGTGGATTAATTCAACCCCCATCTCTGTCCATACCCCCTTAGCAGCTGGTATCACATTTTATTTATTAAAATTAGAAATACATTTCACATATACATTGTTTGGTCGTAGCCACATATTA
Source organism: Picea mariana (assembly GCA_032191745.1). Lineage (NCBI taxonomy): Eukaryota > Viridiplantae > Streptophyta > Pinopsida > Pinales > Pinaceae > Picea > Picea mariana. The sequence goes on along the minus strand of JASDQU010883696.1, from coordinate 16,219 downwards.
TATATACATTAAGCATTAATAAATTGGGGATTATAGTGGGGATTTTACACCATTGACTATTTCTTGCTTGGTGTGCCATAACACGTAGATGATAACATGGCATGACACATAGATGCTAGCATGGCATGACACATGGATGTTGATGTGGCACGACACATCATCACTCTCTTTCCTTCATTTTCCATTGGTTATTTCTCTTGGACGACCCAAACACCTCACCGAATTAGATGACATGCAACCATTGACCCATCGACCATCGAAAAATTCTCTTTTTTGACCGGAACACTTCGTCGAATAGACTGAAATCCAACCACTGTCCCATCGACGATTCTTGTTGGTGACCAAACAATTCACTAATCAGGCTGACCCGACCATCAACTATTGATGATTTCCTTTGACGACCACACACTTCACCAAAAATTTTCGACGCCCAATTATCAACCATCAGAGGTTTCTTTTGGTCGATTGAAAATATTCGTCAAACTCGTCGACCCGACCATTGACCGTCGGTGATTTCTCTTGACAAATTTCCAACACTTAGAAATTTCAACCAAAACCCCGATGAATCTAGGTCCTCAATCTCCAAGCCAAGATGATCTTGATCATCGATCAACTCCAACCTTCCAACAGTCAGAATGAATCCAGACCATTGATCTACTTCATTTTACCAACTGCCGAAAAATGAATCTCAATCGTCGATTTTCTCAGCCTTCTAAACAGTCGAAACCTTATAAATTTTTAAATTTATCAAAATGGATTTCGATTGTTGATCGCGAGATCAAACAAAATATTGGTTGTCAATTCACCAAACTTCCTACAACTCTACAGTGACCATTAAAACATGAAATTCAATCATTCCAAGTCAAATTCAGCGCTGCAACATTGCGGATTGGCTCCATTGAACCTCTTAAATAATTATGAGTCCTTTAAACTTGAATTTTTCTCACAAATTTCAGGATTTCACTCTGATTTTTCTTTGTTTTCCTCAAGTTCATCACATAAAAATATGTAACAACAAATTTTACCTAGAACCGTACTAGTTCTTGGACCATACAAGCCCAATGTTTTAACCAGAGGCTCTGATACCATAATGTAATACCCCCCAGCCTAGTTGAGGTCTATTATGTGTGGATTACTCATACAAATTAAAATTTGTGCTATCTAATTAATTTCTTGTAGCTTATCAACTACAATTACAACCAAATTTAACTCTTGTCTATTACCATAAATTAGATGCATCTACAACATGCTAAAAATACACATGAATGAAATAAATAACTTATTACAACAACATATAAATCATTCTCATTTATAGAGTTAGTGCACAACAAATAAACTCATAATACTGACAAAAGCAAGATAAAACACTTTTTTTTCATAAACAGTTGTGCAAGCAGTTGCTTGGGACGAACGTTCCACCCAACCATAGACTTTATGTTCCAAATCTCCACAGCAAATCACCCTTGAGCTGGGGCTAGTAATCCACAAAATAGGGTGGTCTCTCACTGTCCACTCGTAACTTAGAAATCCCACAACCCACTAATATTCTCCTACAACTATCTCGATTTTTCCACCAACTCTTTTCTTCTTGACCTGCCCAACTTAAGGAATGTACCCCTTCATTGATATTAATCCCTCAAGAATCCCATTCGTTTATTAGGGTCTCTCTGGAACAAGTAACCAGGAATCTCTCAGCCGGGAAACTCAAGGGATCTCACTAACAGGAAAACTACCAACAAACAATAACAAACACTTGTTGTTTCAGTGCAACTCACACATGAGTTCACTCTTCATGCCTAAAAACTTGGCTCTTCAGTCTTCTACTCCAAAACACTCCATAAATGCTCCAACATTCTCTAGAATTCTCCCTCCATGGATGTTCCATCTCCGAGATCTCTTTTATGCTCTCTACTTGTTGTTCATGCCCAAAAACTCAATGTGTAAAAATTGTTGTCACTACCCATGCAAATTTATCTCCTTTGGCTTACTTGCTAGATTCACACACTTCCCCAAGATGATTGAACTCTACCCCAATGCTCCCAATAACTATGGAATGTGACTTCTCACACCCACCCTCTTACATGCATCTAATGATTGGCTTTTGGGAACACTTAATCAGAAAATAGAGGTTTAATACATAATGATAATAAAATTCAAGAATGTGGGTGGAATTAATAGACATGGGTATTTCCCCTTGGACCCCTCTCTTAGGCATTCGCTTAGACCTTTCCCTCTCTTGTGGATTAATTCATCCCCGCATCTCTGTCCATGCCCCCTTAGCAACTGACATCACATTTTATTTATTAAAACATAGAAATACATTTCGCATATACATCGCTTTGGTCGTATCCACACATTTATCTACATTAAGAATTAATTAAATTAGGGATTATAGTGGGGATGTTACAATAACTATATATTAGATGTAAAAATTCGATATAGTTTATAACAAGATCTAATGATAAATAACAAAATGGATTCCAAGATACCAACAATATCATGTGATTATCGAGTAGAGGTTCCTACCCCGCACCCACATTGGTTTCTCTATCTTCCTACTAATTTTCTTGTACATATGATGTACTATAGAAATTATGTTTCTTAGCCACAAAGAGCAAAGTGTTATTCAGGTTCTAGATTTGGCATTCAAATGTATGAATCAACCATTTAAGCTTTTTGTTTCTAGATTTCGCATTCAAATGTATGAATCAACCATTTAAGTTTTTTGTTTTAATGAAATATGCATAGGTGATGTCACATGATAACAATGGGGATATTATATGAGAGGGGGCTTATCACTTGGTTGGAAAATTAAGTATTTTTTAATGTTGAACTATGCATAAATATAGTTGGAGTTGGAAAAACAA
>JASDQU010883695.1:10773-30364 GCA_032191745.1 Picea mariana | reverse complement strand
GGGCCAGTGAAGACCAAATACGGTATTGGTTTCGGTGGAAGTTAGTGCCACCATTCTAGGTGCCTTCCACCACCTTTATTTAGTCGTCGTGATCTCTATTTTTTTTCAACACATCCCCCTCCCAGCAGTCCTGCAATATATAAATAAATATATATATATATATATTCAAAATGTTAATTTACATTCGTCGACCTTGTATACTAACGTCCATTCAGAATCATACATTCACATCTTTGAGTTTGCCATAGTTCTTGGCCAGCATAATTATTTTTACAGACTGGGGAAATAGGGTGTTACACTAATCATATGTTATATTGAATAAATAAAGATCTCAAAGTACAACCATAGATCTCCACTCATTCGCGGGATGCAAACACCTGAGTATTGCAGCCACGCATAGTTCTATCTTGGGTGAGACTGCACAGTACACCTTGTGTGTTGCGTTGCCTTCTGGTTTACCAGGGGGCCCGATAGTTTTAGAGGGATTTTTTTGGAAGATTGTTAAATATGAACCTGGGTCAATCTATGAAAGTAAGGTAGGATTAGAGTAGATAACTGAAAAAGTAGAACCAAATAAAAGACAACAAGAAGTTTGAAGCAATCTATAAGGAAATCGTTAATGTGGAAATCATTCTGCCAGACCCCACCAACAATCAGACTGTTCATGTTTTAGTAGTTGATTAGGTTCCAACCCCAGAGGGAAACCACTAAAAATCATAATTTTCTTGTTACTATAGTTGATTAGGATCCAACCCTATAGGGCACCCCATCCAATCCCATCCATCTATATTAGGATGATGAAGACCCAATGGAAATGATGAAATGGTGGTCTCTTTCACTCTCATCCTTAGACCCATTTTTGTAAACTGTATGATGCATTATCTCAATATAGGTAAGCTGTATATAATTTTTTGCTACTTAGTATATAGGTTGTTATCAAGCAATAATTCTAGGTATTTGTAAATAGAATGATACTCTGAGCTTGTATTAGCATACTTTGATTCAAAACTCCAATGTTTTTTGGACTGCTCTGTACCTGGTCTCCCTTGTGGTGGTTCTTAGATAGTTTTTCTTGTACTCTTTTAGTGTAACATATTAATATAAATATATCTGTATTACAAAAAGAAAAATAAAGGTAGCAAACCGAAGAATGAAAGGGTCAAATGTGCCTATTGCAACATGTTCGAACATGATGAACATAAGTGCATAAAAAAGTATTTATATCATATAACTCATATTCTTGAGTAGAACACACATCAAAATCCCTAATTCGGCCAAGTATAGTTCATCAGTAAAGGAGTCTTCCAAGACATAGGATAACAATAAGGTGAAAGGAAAAGACATTTCTCAAGAATTTGTTGTAGTTGCATCTCAACCTTCCTCATGGGTACTTGAATCAGGTGCATCACAACACATGGCTTCAAATTAGGATGTTTTTTTATCTCTAGAACCTTGTAGAATGCCAACCATATTGGGACAATAGTCCTTTAGAGGTTTTTGGGAGAGGATATATTTCCATGGATCGTGGGACATTCCAAAATATTCTCTATGTACCTTCATTGTTAACCAATCTCCTATCAATCTACCAAATCACTCATTCTAGTTCAATAAAGTGAGTTGAGTTCACTCTTGATTCTATCGTCATTAGTAAAATGAAAAATGGTGCTAAAGTTGCAGTGGGAAAAGATTATCATCGGTCGCAGTTGTATCTTTTTTCAAACTATGTTTCCAAGTCTCCTTCTACTATTCTTCTCACTCATTCTAATGAGGTGTGCATATTGTGGCATGAGAAATTTGGCCATATCAATTACCATTATTTAGAATAGCTTAATAGGTAGAGCATGGGTATATGTGTTACTCCTTTCAAATCATGTAGTAGTCGGAAACTCACCATAAAAAACTTCAGACTGTTAGATACTCAAGCATCAGTTCACATTCATACAGAGAGATGCAAGGCTATGGATCCACAAATCCAACCTTACATTTTTGTAGTGTATCTAGATGGTGTTAAGGGTTATTGACTTCTCAATGCCACCACCAATCAACTAATCATTGTGATAAATGTTTGTTTTTAGGAGGGCTCTTGAATTTACCCTCATGACACATGAAATTTTGCAACATGACCCATCTTCATTATGGATTCTACAAATATCAATGATGGTGATATTGAACCTCTTGGACTAGCTATCAAAGAAGAGGATTCTTCATCCTCTAATTCTAATGATGTTACTCGTTATGAAGAATTAAGTGCAAACCCAAAAACCACAAGACCACTTTGGGAACATCAAAAGCTACATGCAACAAGCAGATTGGTTGGGGATCCATGAGACGCTAGGAGGACATGTTCCCAATTTCAAGGTGTTCATCATGTATTCATTGCCACTACTGTGTATTTGAAGACCTTCCATGAGGCATATAGTATTCTTAAGTGGGAGGAAACTATGTAGGAGGAATTCAAATCATTGATGAGGAACCACACTTGGGATTCGATTCCCCTTCCCAAAGGAAGGAAACTTATTTTGTGTAAGTGGACATGTTAGAGAAAATTTGTTATAGATGGATTGATAAACAAATTTAAATTTAGACTAGTAGCAAAGGGGCTCTCACAAGTTCCCAACATTTACTATAATGACACATTTTCACTTGTTTGCAATATGGACTCTATCCATATCATCTTAGCCATTTTTGTAACTCGTCACTAGGAATTTCATCAGATGGACATGAAGAGTTCCTTTATTCACAGGAATATTGAAGAGGAGATATATGTGGAGTACCATAGGGTTTTTCACATGATTCTTCTATGGTACACAAACTTTGAAAATCCATTTATGGCCTCAAATAGTGTTGGATACACTGACCACACTTAGAGGGGGGGTGAATGAGTGTGGGGCTATTTTCCCAAAACTTCCCCTACACAAAACTCCTTAGTTGACAATCACCATTAACTCATTACTTATTGTTGTCATTTATAATCAATTATATGATAGCATATATAAGCAACATATATCATCAATATATCATCAACAAATCATCATCACGAGGAACACAAGGAACACAATATGTATGTGCAATTTTCTTTTTTATTACAGACTACAATCCTTGGGTATCAACAACAACTGAATAGAGTAAAAATCTACAAGAGAACCAACTCTATAATGCAAGACTTATCTTACATCCTTAGCACCAAATGAGATGAGGCAACGATCCTCAACAGATGCCAACTTGTCAATAGGTACGTGACCAGTCGGTAGTGCAATGCCTGTATGTACGTGCCCTACAAGTAGTACATCTCGCGTATGTACGTGGCCAGTCTATACTACATCCTATGTATCACTTCTGAGCACTTAGGGTTTTCTCTTCAAGCTAAAATTAGATCCTCTGCAATCTTCAAACACATTCTCTTATGTCTTTCACTGTCCCATCTGATCCCTAGCCAATCACAACACATCCGAGATCTCCAACAAATTACTCATGATCCTCAACCATACAATATGAATGCTACTCAATCATGTATAAGAAACTAGTATACTATAGAAATCATATCAGTATTGAATGATAAGAGTGTTTCTCACTCTATCAACCAACACAAATCACATCACAACAGACATACCAAGAATGCCTTAGGCATTCACTACACAACAAGCAATAGTATCCATCAAGCCAATAGTGTAACCATACCAGAGTTTCTATGGCAGATCTAAGCCCATAGAATGCAGATCGGGAACCTGCTTTAGTCTCCAAAAGCATGTCATCAACTCAACCACAAGTCTTCATGACTTCATCCATTGTACGTGCCCTGTCCTCATTCAACCCGCGTATGTACGTGCCCTGTCTCACTGCAGCTCGTGTATACATCGGAAATTAGGGTTTCTAAACTTCTAAGACTTTTTCTGTCATGACCTCAGACTTGCCGAAACTTTGATGCATCCATGAGATCCTCCAGATCTCATCTCTCTCAGAATAGATCTTCAACATATGCTCAAGAGATACACACAAAATATATCCAAAAGATGCTCTTACACAAGAGACCCTTGCCTCGTATTCATACTCTCCAAATATCTTCCTTAGAAGCATATTCTAGTTCACTTAACCCACTTCTAGGTCACTTAACCTATTTTAGGTCACTTAACCCATTTCTAGGTCACTTAACCTATTTTCCTCTTTTTAGGGTTAACCACTTTCCATAAATAGAAAGTTATCCAATTTAAATATTCCTCCTTGACTTTGTCACCTTACTTTATTATTTAAATAATCCTCCTTGACTTTTTCACTTTTCTTTACCATTTAAATAGTAATTTCTTCTTTTCAATCACTTTGACTTCTTTGACCTTTTGGGGCTTCAAACCTACATATGAGGGTCCTCCAACTTCGTAAGTCCATAACTCTCAAACCATGAGGAGTTATGTGGCATTCCACATGCCATCGGAAATGGCATGACAAGCACTATCCATCTAGGATAGTTCCACTGACAAATTCATTGACCTTCATCTCTTTATTCCACATATAATCATAACCATACTTCAATGATAAATTAACCGCAAAGCGTCTTCTCGTGAGGGATTTCACCATAAGGGGACCACTTTTAAGTTTATCCATCTGTACACCTTATCAACCATGATAAGACAATAAACATCAATCCAACAATGCATCATGTATCAATCCAATATACAAATGAAACAACATTGATCCATCTTCATCTATGCATCATGTATCAATGACATAATTCAATCATCCAATCAATCCTTTGGCATCAATCAATTACTTGACATCAATCAAATAATATTTCACTTGACATCAATCAATAAAACTATTACTTGACATCAATCAATCAAACTATTGGCATCAATGACAACATGATCCAACAATATCCCACTTTGGCATTGATGGCAATACCAACATTCATGTCAACATGTATACCAGGCATTCTCTACATAAACAGTCATCAATCACATCCATGTGAATATCTCTCCACATCAATCACATCAATGTGACTATCTCTCCTCCTTTGACATCAATAGAAAAGGGTCTTTCTCTTCTTTGGTATTCTCCCCCTTTGACTATCTTTCCCTCTATCTGAATGCCTTTGATATTCCTCTGAATAATCTCTCCCCTTTCTAACAAGGTGTCTCAGTCTAATGTAATGTTGAAGATACATCACTCATGCCCCCCCTATGACCATTTCTCCCCCTAGAATTATGCCTTTGTGCTCTTTCTTCAATTATAGGGATCTTTCCTAGTAAGCATTTGATAAATATCTCCTCCTAGAATCATGGGAAGAAGAATGAATCCCCCTATGGGCATGTCTCCCCCTATATTCTCTGCAATATGAACAATATGCTACCACTGCAATAGCTTCTATTGCAAATGCTACGGCTCAACTGGATCATAGAACAATATGATCCTTGGACCTATTCATGCATCAAAACTCATTCCATACCATGAAACAAAATATATGTCAACAAATAAATAAAGAATCATGAATAGAACATCAACCAAGTACATCATGTACCAAATTGTGTTCCCACCGTGCACAACATCCATCAATCATGTACATACAATAAAATATCATCAATGGAGTGTATCAACCATATGCCTTTACCAACATGCCAACCATGTGCATGTACCAATATGCCAAACAAGTGTCATATCACTCATGATATGTCTCCACCATGAACCAAGTGCCATAGTCATGTATCTCAATCAATCAAGTGCCTCAAATATATCATCCAATACATCATGTACCAAAGTATATGCTAATCAAGCCATACCAATGGCGTGCTTGTTGGCACAGGGGCAGACCCAGGGTTCAACACTCAAGAGTGCACCAACAAAACCCTAACTACTGGCCCTTTTTGAAACACCTGCAAAGAAAATGAAGTCTCACTCGAGGTAGAGGCAGGGGTGGTTGTAGGACTCAGATGTCTGCAACCTTAGCTGGGACACAGATCTATGATTACAACACTTTCACGCAGAACTTAGCAGTTACAGTTCATCAATATTTAACCAATATCTACTCTGTGGTAAAAACCCTAATCACATAGCATCGCATTATTCACATAGATCCGATATATTCAAGCACTAAGCACATTGACATAGATTAGATCTAGCATTCATTCACATTATTCAGCACTAATATATCATATTAGATTCTTCTAAGAATATAACAGTTCACTAAGCATTTAATCATATAAACAAGAGAACAACCATAAAGCACAAATCAACCACAACACATATATGTGGTTCACCCCCAACTTGGGGCTATGTCCACCGACTCTTATTATTATTTATTATCTTCTGTCAATCTTCTACATGCATAGAGCCACAGGATCCTACTCTGCATAGGATAGGAGATTTGTGTGCACCTCTCCATATCCTCCTTCCCTGAGCTAGGTTATGGCACAAAGCTTCTACTCAATCTCTTATAGTCACTTGCACTTAGCCTTGCAAGTCTCACACAGCATGCACATGCATATACAACTATCACTTGCACTTAGCACATAGCAAGGTACCAAAAGACTTTCTCCTTTCTTACCTCACCTAGAATTATATTTATACATTACAAAAGGGGCCTAAAAATGGATAAACCCATGGGCCGACATTCCCGTACCCATTACATAGCCCAAAACCCAAAAATCCCAAAAAAGGGGTCGAGATCCCGTGATCTCTGCTTCGATTTGTGATCCACCTTTGATAGCATGTCGAAGTCCCAAAAGTAGGTCAAACATGACCAAGGATCCTCAAAACTTGGTCAGGGGCCAACAGGTCCCCAACACTCACTTATGACTCATCCTCAGTCACTTTGATATGGGTAGCTCTGCTTCAAAAGCCTCGAGCTTGGCTCGAGCTGCTTCGACTTATTTCTGCGCCAAGGCCTCATGTTCGACAAACTCTTCAATAACTACTTCATTGATAGGTCCCTCCAAACATTTTTTAGCTGCAGTGATGACTTGCTCTAGTTCTACTCCTCGTCCATCAATCTCCGTTGGCAAGCCTCTTCCTGTATTGGTTGGAGTGTCTGAGTTACTTCCATGAATTTGATATGAATGGTGTGGACCTGTTGTTGAACAGTGTGTTGTTCCTGGGATTGCTTCATCCTTTCAACTATGGACAGGGAATTCAACTACGCCTGTACTATTTCTGCTTGTTGCTTTGTCTCTTGGAGCTATGACTCTAGTGCCTTCAATTCAGGATCCTCGGTGATTTGCTCATAAGTATGGGCACTGTAATCACTTAGTTGTTTACATTCCATGGTGAGGGCCTTGATTCTCTCAAATGTGCTTCGAGCAGTTGCTTCTCTTTGATATCGTACATCCTGTCGAGTGTTGGGAACTGTTTGTAGCTCCAGATCTGTGATTCTCTGTTGAAGTTGTTGGATAGCTTCCACAAGTTGTGCTACTTGATGCTCTACTAGTTCTTCCGCTTCTTTCTTTAATCCTGTCACAGAGCGAAGTCATCTGCTGACTGCTTCTTTTAATCCAAGTTTCTCTGTGAGAAATTGCTCTTTCTCTTGCTGGATTTGTGATTTCTCTTCTTCAAACATTGTTTGGAGAGAAACCTTCTCCTTCTGCGCAACTCGACGTTGCTCTAGGACTATTGTTTTCACTTGCTTTAGGTCCTGTCTGCCCTATTCTGTTTCTTCCTATGTGTGATGAAGGTGAGCTTCAGTCGCATTAGCTATTCTGCAGAGTTGGGTAGGCTCATCTCCCAACTCTGGTGCTTCTGATGGAGGGGGCACAGTGGATACTGTGTGGATGGATTGAAGGGATTGTTGTACCCATCTAAGTTCAACCTTAATTCTATCATACATCCCTTCTTTCTTGGCTTCATGTTTCTACAATATGTACTATGAGGCATCTGCTACAGCGGAGATGATGAAGTCGAAGTCATCAACCATGAGCATGGTTGACATCATGGTTTCGCTCGCTCTTGACTTCTTCCATGAGGTAGGTTTCATGGGGGAAACCTTTCTTTTCTTTGAGGGATCAGCCTCATCAATAGGATCTCTAGGCAGCGTTACTTCACCTTACTTCTACTGATCTTCTTTTCCATTGGTCTCTTCTCTATCTACTTTGTCATCGCCTCCTCATTCAGGTGATATTGAAGCAATTTCATCTGATGTGTTGCTAAGGTGTTGTACTTCTTTGGTCTTCTTCCTTCTGTTGGTTCCAAGTGTGTCGTGTTCCTTGTGAGTGGCCTCCGAGCTTCCAATTAGTTCAGGATCAGAAATTTCTGCAGGGTCAGCAGGGATAAGGAGATCTACAGACCAGTCCTTAGTTATCTCCTCAAGGTCCTCCTATGTGAGCTTATAGTATGACTGGAGCTCCTCCTTATGCTCGTTTTCTTGCACAGTGATATAGATCAAGTGTTGATCTACATGAAACTTCATGAGAGGTCTGAACCGATGTAGGGTGTTTGGCCTCATGCGAGGGACAACTTCGATGGCCCTCTTCAACTCCATGTAGTATGTATGTAATATTGCGTTCAATTTCCACTATTTTCCCATATCGCTTGAGTACCAAAGCATGGTGAACTTCACAACGAGTGGTTTGAATGGCTCAATGTCCGAGAAGGTTTCACCTTCCGGCATATCCCAAGTAGTAAACGCTATGAGGATCAAGAGCTAGCTAAAGTGGAACTCATAGCCCTGATCCTGAGCTTTGTGGATATCCAATTCCATCCGGTTGACTAAGTACTTCACCTAGTTCATCTAGAGTCCTTCCACACATTTCCCGGCGAGGTCAACAACGAATCTTGTGACATGTGTAGGTTTCTTCTTTCTCACAAGCTTTCCTGTGATCATTTGGTAGGCCAGGCGTACTGTGCCATTCTGGATGGAAGCTACCTTGTATCCTTACGTCCCCTTTTCTACATCGCCATATGTGTCTTTGATCCTCTGTGCTAGTGTGCGATCTCTATCCTTGCGTGGGTAGAAGTCCTGTGGGTTGAGTCCCTGCATGCTCAATCCAGTGATCCTATGGATCAGCGTTGGATCGACTGTGATGTGTCTATCTAGCCATAGATATCCACCATGGTAACATGATAGCAGGATTTTAATGCACACATTAACCTCCTGGTGCCTTCCAAAGTGCGAAATCTTCATCACATTCAAGAGGGTGGATTGCGTGAGGTTCATAGTCCATGATTGGGGGATTATTTTTGAGTTCTTCCCCTTCGTCCTAGTCAAATACTTGTAAGGAGCTAGCATGATGTAGTTCTTGTGGTCCCCTAGGTTGAAGTCACTGAACTTCAACGTCACGATCTTATCCTGCTGCGTTATTACTACATCTATCCCCTTCGAGAGGTACGCAGTAACCATGGTGTAATCAAAGTCTCTCAGGACACTGCCACAACTCACCATGCTAGCCAAAGGCAGGATGTAGTTGGGTAGGATGGTTGGGATTAACTTCACATTCGCCAAGTCATCTCGATGCTTGGTTCTCTTCTCTGTTGCAATTCGGGATGGTCTGGATGCGCGATCATTCGACGGAGAGGCTTGCATTTCTCTCATCGATGAGGCTTGAACTCTGACGGACATCACCTTCTCATCCATAAGGTCGATTAGACCTTCTTTGAAAATTTTCTCTGCGGCATTGAGCTCGTTCGACATGCACGCTTATATCGGATAACTCAGGTGGATGAATGAGTGCTCAAAGTAATAGAACATCTGTCAATCTCAATAAAAACAGCACATTAGTAAGGGTTTGGCTTGGATACAATTTGCAAAAGTGTTCTCGGTGCAACAGTCAACGGAATAAGTAGAAATGATGTAATGGATCTCTCCAACGGATGAGAGGCCTTCATCAATGTTGTTTTGTTTGTTGTGTCATGGTCCCAATGGTCTGATGGCGAGCTTTCAGGCCATAACTGTTGTTCTAACCGTTCATGTAATATCCCAAAGGATGAGCCCTGTTGTAATCATGTTTTGTAGGCTCATGAGCCAAGTATTGATAAGTTGATAGGCTTATGTGTTTATTAGGCTGGAGAGCCTAAGTGTTAAAGGCCGGGAGCCTGATTTTGTACATGTAATTATGCACATTATTAATAAAAGATAAATATCTCTGCGTGTGGACTGACCACGATGAATGAGTGATGGGGGAATAATCTTCCACAAATCCTGGGTAAGGGAGAGGGGGATGAGAGGTAATAAAAAGGGGCTAATCTTGGGGTCTTAAGCCCTTGGGAATAATAATTTATTATTATTCCATAGTACTATGTAAATGTATATGTTTGGTCCTAAGTTCCTGGAGAGGAACGCATGCTAATGGAGCACATGCAGCTCCATGGGCGACATGTTTTGACCTAGGAGCATGTAGTTAAAACCATAGGAATAAGTTGTGTTGGGGGTTGGCATTCAGCCAACCATTACCTGAGTCTGGGTGTTCGACCTTCCAATTCACCATCCTCCATCTGAACTTGTGACTATCCATGATCGACCTCTGTCTGGTGTTGTTTTCAGATCCCTTACCTGGATAGTTCAAGCATGTGCGTGAGATCTCTATGCACCCCTACGCAATCCTAAAACCATAACCATGAGTCTGTTATGTGTTGCATGATTGAGAAACCTGATTTTTTCTGGGTCATGTTCTGCTATCCCAGTGGGCTATTGTGGCAACGTAGTCCTGACCGTGTGAGGTTGCTTCCATTGAATGTGCGCTGTTGGCCCTTGTTTTTGTGTCCTCACTGTGTTGGAATTGGTCACAATAAAAGGTTTCCAAACCTATGAGAAACTATCTCCATGTGAGATATTGTGTTGAGGAAGTAAGAACTCCTGGAAGGGGTCCTGTAGCTACTACAAAACTCTTAGACTTCTGGTCCAGTCTGTTGCTGAAGCCCAAGGCAAGGGAGGTTAGTATCCAAAGGACTGTCTTGGTGAAAGTGAAGGTGTATTCTCTTGGGGTGGGACAGGCATGTGGGGAATGAGATTCTGTGAGCAGTGGCCATAAGTGACTACTAGGAGAAAATCCTTCCTATGTAACTAGGTGTCTTCCCATTGACCTTGCCTAGCCTAGGATTCCCTACTGGTGGAGCTTAGTCCTAGTTTCGGGGTGACCTACTGCTGAGAGTGATGAGAAGCATAGTCTATGGCTGGGAGATTTGTGGAAGGTCTGCATGTAGTTAGTGAATTACATCTAGTTTCAAAGATAAGTATATGAATGTGTTTAAATTCATCTTTTAAATGCATGTTTGTGATGCTTGCAATATTATCATGTATTTCGTTGTGATGATGTTTACTGTTGTGCATATGAATTATTATTAATGCCATGGATTATGTATGCTAGCAGTAATTATGTTCTTACTCTGTGTTAATGTATTGAATTTATTTAAATCCATGTTATATAAGTGTTGGTAGCATTGCCCGTCCTTTGGAGGGCCAGGGATGTTACAAATTTGGTATCAGATCTTTAAAGGAATAAATTTGTAAGTGTTGGTAGCATTTCCCATCCTTTGGAGGGCCATGAATGTTACAATTTGGTATCAGAGGAAAGGTTTTCAACATTGAGCCTAGATGGGCCAGATAAGGGGCCATTAGACCCGAGGTTTCAGGTAGAAACTGTGTCTAGAGGGACTAATTTTGAACCTTATATTATTTCTGAGTGCCAAAGGTTGCTTGGTCGTGTTACAAAAATGTAGTCAGTGTGGTATTTGGCCACAGAGAGAGAGACACCACAATGTTCGAAGTGTTCAAGCCATTGGATCTGGTCGGGAGGAAAGGAGATCCCTCATGACCATCAGATTTGGAGAAGGTGTGGGAGAGTTATACTGGAAACCTTTTTGGGATTCAACTATCGGGAAAAGTGATATGTGCTAAGGCACAAACTCTCGATGCCCGAAACTCCGAAGTCCCAAAAATATCTACACCGTAGATCGCAAGGAAAGAGCTTGGTCGTAGGATCAAGCAAAGGAGTAGATCGCGATTTCACGATTTCGTCTATCGAAAAAACCGAGATGTGTGGATGCACAAAATCCCAAAACATGAACTCCCGAAAAGAAAAGTGAACGTGGTAGGACCCGATGACATCACCAAAAGTGACATGGACCTTCTTAAGCCTGCCACGTGCCACCATGGTTGTTGGAAAAAATTGTGTGACATGGGCCCGAAGGGGATAAAGTAAATCAGAATTTCGGATGTTAGAAGATTTGGAGGAAACAAGTGTGGGAACCTCCGAGGTCCGAAGACCCAAAACCCTGAAGTCCTGAAGTCCTGAAAATTCGATGAAGGAAGGATCACAGTGGGTTCCAACCATTAGATGTCGTGTACACGTGGACCGTTGATCCACCCGATGTCGCACGTTCGGTAAGTAGAAATCGAGAGATAGTGGTCTAGCGTTTGGTCATAGCACGTGATTGCATGGGATGGGGACTAAGAAAGGGGGGGTTATCACTTGAAAGTTGCAGAGCCGAGCATAGCTCAAAATATTCATGAAGTCGAAACGTTTTCTTAGAATTGGGTTGGTTTTGAATGTGTGGAATTTGTTAAGGAAAGATGGCCTGACAAATTCTAGTTGTCTACACGTGATTGTAGAAGTCGATGAGGACTAGAACTGGTCATCTTTTCCACCCAGTGAAAATAAATGGAATAGGCGTGAATTGCCTCTAGTTCATAGAATGAAATAAAAGGAATGGATGTCAACTTTGGAGTCGAAAGATCAAACTCTAATGGGCATGCAAAGGAGATGGATAGGGAAGGGCATATGATGAAAATCATTGAAAGATTGCAGAAATATGCCCAGGCTCGCCGAGATGATAGCAGAAGGCTCAAGAAAACTTAGAATAAATAGGGTGAATTCATATTGAAATTGTTGTGGAGCCTAGATAGGATCAAAAAGAAATTGGAAAAGGAGAGTGACGCAAGAAAAACAGGGAATCGCAGGACCCTGAGAGGAAAACAAAATCGATGAGTGTTAGCGGATGTCGTCGTCGCTCCCCAAATAATTCTAGTAAAGAAACACGTGGTAGTTCAAACCCATCTGCTACCAGAAAGCATAGGAGGTCTGGAGTGGATGAACTAATAGGATAATTGAATAAGATTAAGCCTCCCACGTTTGATGGAGAACACCAGAAGGAAGAAGATGTCGAGACATGGATGCTAGGCATGAGGAAGTACTTCCAATTGCAGAATTATTCCTCTCATGCCGAAGGAAGAATTGTGATGTATTAGTTGAAAGGAAAAGCATCCATGTGGTGGGATCAAGTTGTGCAGGTGCAACACATTAGAGAGAAAGATATCACTTGGAAGGACTTCAAGAGGTATTTCGAGAATAAATATTTGATTAAAAGATATTATGACAGAAAGATGAAAGAGTTCTTTGAACTCAAACTGGGCAGCATGACCATTGATGAATACGAGTGAAGATTTTTGGAACTGTTGAAGTATGTTTCATTCATCAAGGAGGAGACTGTCAAGATTTAGAGATATCTAAGTGGATTACCACCTTCTATTGGTGACAAGATTTAGTATGATGACCCTAAGTATATGGAAGAAACAATAAGAAGAGAGAAATGTTTATATGAACAAAAGAGAGAAAATCCTACCTTCCATAAGTCTTGGGAAGACAAGAAGAAGTTCAAGAAGGAACAGAGGCAGAAGGGAAACAAACCTCCATTTTTCAGAAATAGTCCTCAGGGACAAACATCTTATAGAGAGCCCAGAAAGGCTGAAGTGGGTGGTCAATTGCCAAGGCAGACACCTATGGAGTGTTGGGGTTGTAAAGGAAACCATAGGTACAGAGTTTGCCCCCACAGAAATGATAAGGCGAGAGTCATCCACAGTGTTCAGCAAGATGAAACAATGAAGGACATGGGTAGTAGAATTCCAAGGATCTACACAGCCTTGGACAACAAGCAAGAGGAATTTCAATCGCACATGATTGAAATGGAAGGTATGATTAAAAACTGACCACTTACTGTTTTAATTGATTCAGGGGTTAGCCATAGTTATATAGATACTAGAGTGGTGGAAGGTTTTCATTTATCAATAAGAAAACATGAAAATTCTTGGTTAGTGCAGTTGGTTATAGGAACTAAGAGGAAAGTCACTGAGTTGGTTAAGTCCTGTCCTATGGACATGAAAGGATTGAGCACGAAGGATGGATTGAATATTTTGCCTTTAGGCTCTTATGATTGTTTAATTGGGATGGACTGGTTGGACCAACACCATTCCCTCTTGGACTATCGTAACAAGGAATTTATTTTCCTGGATGAGGAGGGGAATCAGAAAACAGGCCAAAGAATTCCCAGAGCTGTTGTTGTTAGAGAAATTTCATCATTACAGCTGAAGAAATGCTACAAGAAAGGTTGTCAGTTGTTTGTAGCCCATATGAAGGAAGAATATAAGGATGAGATATTAAATATTAGAGACCATGTGGTACTAAAAGAGGTTGAAGATGTATTTCAGGAGGTACCGAAACTACCTCCGAAGAGATATATCAATTTATCTGTAAATTTGATGCCTGGAGCATCTCCAGTTTCGAAATCTCCTTATAGAATGAGCACACCAGAGCTGAAAGAACTTCAATTGTAGCTTGAAGAGCTTCTGAGGAAGGGTTATATTCACCCAATCATGTCACCTTGGGGTGCTCGGGTCCTGTTCGTGAAGAAGAAGGAAGGGACGTTGAGGTTGTGTATTGATTTCATACAGTTAAACAAAGTAACTGTTAAGAACAAGTACCCTGTGTCGAGGATTGATGACCTCTTCGATCAGTTGAAGGATGTGAAGATATTTTTGAAGATAGATCTCAGATCGGGTTATCACTAGGTAATAATAAAGGATGAAGACATCAGCAAGACCACCTTTAGAACAAGGTATGGTCATTACGAGTTCACAGTGGTTCCGTTTGGACTGTCGAATGCACCTGTTGTTTTTATGTGCTTGATGAATGGTGTGTTCAGGGACTATCTAGAAACATTTTTCATAGTCTTCCTGGATGAAATTCTAGTGTATTTCAAGTCAGAGGAAGAGCATGAACAACACCTAAGGATGGTGTTGCAAGTGCTAAGAGAGCACCAGTTGTATGCCAAATTGAGAAAATGCTCATTTTATCAGGAACAAATCCATTACTTGGGGCATATTATTTCAGAAGAAGGGATTGTCGTGGATCCTGAGAAGGTTGAGGCCATTAGAGAATGGTCAGCGCCAAGGAATGTGGAAAAATTTAAATCCTTTATGGGTCTAGCGGGATATTACAGAAGATTTATCGCAGGGTTCTCAAGGATAGCCCACCCTATCACTTCTTTGCAAAGGAAGGAGAAGAGGTTTCTGTGGATAGAGGATTGTGAGAGAAGATTCCAACAATTGAAGCAACTATTAACTAGTGCTCCAATCCTGAGGATCACAGACCCAAATGAATATTTCGTGGTATGCACCGATGCATGAAAAGAAGGACTAGGAGGAGTCCTCAGTCATAATGGATTTGTAATCTGTTGTGGCTCCAGGAAGTTGAAAGAGCATGAAAAGAATTATGCCACTCATGATTTGGAGTTGGCAACAATCATTCACGCTCTGAGGAAATTGAGACATTACCTCATAGGGAGGATATTTGAATTGAGAACAGACCACAACGGTCTGAAATAATTGTTTGACTAGCCCACCCTAAATGCTAGGCAGAGTAGGTGGCTAGAGTTTCTGTGTGAATACAACTTTGATATCAAGCATATCAAAGGGAAGGAAAACAAGGTGGCTGATGCACTCAGTAGAAAGGTGCACAACTTACATGATACAACCATTAGCATGTACCAAACTGATATAAAGGGTAGGATTTTGGAGGCTGCAAATACAGATTTGCAGTACAGAGATTTGGTAGAAAAACTACAGCAAGGTAAGATGCCACATAAAGTGGAGATTTATAAAATAGGGGCTAATGGAATAATTCTGTATAAGAACCGAATTTATGTACTGTTGAACCGAATTTATGTACTGTTGATGGGGCCTAAATACCCCGATTCAAAAGGAGGAACCAAACCTGCCACCGAGGCCCAATTAGACTCTGCAGTGTTTGGAGTGGAATGGTTCTCCAGATCTTGCGATCTGACCAAATTATTGATGGGATTTGTGTTTTCTGGTGAAGGGTCTTCCTTCAATTAGGATAGTTCTTTTTCTGTATTTCTCTTGGTTAGGGCTGATATGAGATATCCAATCCATTATAAACCAACTTGACAAATAAGAGGACAAAGGTTTTAACTAGAGGGAAGAGGTCGAGCTTGGGATAACCCGCTGCTCAAACATGTAGACAGTGATTCTATGCCACAGGGCCTAGTACTAATACATCAACCAAATGAGAATCCAACTACTGTCTGAGAAACATTAATTTAACATAACAAAACACATATGTAATCAAGATCATGGTAAGAAAAATAATTCATCTACCATAACATTCATCACATAACAACACAACGATTTATCCTCATCATTAAAGAAAAGAACATCAAGACATTGCACCAGATAACTTGAGAACAAAATTAATTGCTCTTACTCATTTACAACACCATTCATGGAATAGGAAAGGAAGTAATTCTTCTCCAACTCCAATCAAATACATATGATTAAGATAGCTTGTCTTTGGTCCAGAAGGACTTCTTAATTCACAGCAGTCTCAAAATAATTATCAATAGCCAAAAAAGGGAGTTCTTACAACAACCATCGACCCTTTACTCATGGGTCGATGTCTCTATTTATAATCTAAAATTGAACTGTAATTAATGGCTAAATACAATTTAAGCCAAACAAAAATTTCCACGTAGAGTGATCATCCAATAGTTTCTTTCAACGGTCCACATAAGATGCCTCTTGAAAAGGGTGGCTTCTTTCATATTCAGACCATCTGATAAACAAATTTTCATAGGTTTGAGCCCATGGGAACTTGTGTTGTTTGATAGGGGCATCATATGCTCCTCTGATGTCTACTGCATGTGCCCAGTATATTACCAAACTAGAGTTCAACTGTTGCAACATGGCTCGAGCTCGAATCAGGTGACCTACAAATTGTTGCACTTGCCTTGGCATCGCATTGGTGATTTTTCTCATTCATCGTCCTATAGCAAGTTTCGTTCGGTGTGTATCTCGAACCTATCACTTGAGTCGATAAAATGATCAGGAGTGCCACTCTCGGAGAAACCAGAATCCTTCATTGCGCCAATGATTCAGCTATGACGTTCCTTTTGAGTCCTTCAGCAAGGCCACTAGACAAGCTTCCTTTGGCTAATCGGTGAGTATTCATTCCTACAATCAAGACAGAAGATGTTTAGTGATCTGAACAACTTATGATAAGACATAAATAAATCTGAAAATACTAATACGTACCTGTGTAGCATGCTAATCTCACTCATTTAATACTTACTTGATCTCAGTGGCTCCTTAGAATGACCTGTGATGACCTAGTTGAAGCCACCACTCCTTTTGATTAAGATGAATTATGTCAGCGTATCATGAAGTGGAAAATCAAGTACAGGATTCGTGAGCATTTTAAATCGTCATAGTGATTTTTTGACCTTTTTGTTGAAAATAGACATCGAAGGTGAGTGTGTGCATGCATACTCCTGAGAAGATCGGACACCATAAAAGGAAAGTCGTTAAATGCCTCCAGAATCCATATTACCAAGCATGTAAAACATCATTCGTTAAATAGCGAGGGTCTGGAGAATGATCAGAAGGATCATACTAGAAGTTCTCTGTAACTTCGATCGACGATGTTTACATGATCTGGATTGCATCCATCAAACAACTATGGTGCGTCGAGTCCTTAAGCACCATGTCACGATGCGCGAGTGTTGCACAGACACACTATGTTTCAATCCTTCATTTTTTCTATAAATTCTAGGATTTTTGTGGGAAATATTACGCTTACATCATGCTTATACTCTCTGGAATTTCAGTCTGGAAAATTTATCTTGGTGAAGTTCTGCGTGGGCATCCTCCATCACCCTCAAATGAGTGGGTTGCTACAATGTTGCATAATGGGATCTCCTCTGGACATGGGATGGGGTCCACAGGGTAGTCATAGTGCTAGGTCTGAACCCCAGCGTGCCTGGGATTCCTTTGGGTTAGCTTCCCATGTATTTGAAAGACCAATAGGAGGTGGAGGATTTGGCTCAGAGATGGTGTCAGCATCCTCAATGAGGATTGAAGATGAAAAGGGTGTGTCTAAGGAAGGTACGCTTGTAAACATGCCTTCTCAAGAGACAAAACCACGGAGAAGAGGGAGGCCTAGAAAGGATACAACCAAAAGAGAGGAAACCCACCTTTTAGCTGTGTTGAGCCCATGTACAGTTGTTGAGGAGTTTGTGGAACTTCCTCACTTGTCGAAGCCAATTGGGATTATCGATAGAGGAGACGGGAGTCGAAAGGGAAGGGGAAAATCATTGGGTCCTCGCATTGAGAGTCTAGTTCAATAGTTAGAGCAGGCTAAACTTGTGATAGCTGAGATCTACCAAGAAAATAGAGAGCTACAACATCAGTTGGAGGTAAAAGACCAGGGGATAACATCATTGTAGGGTCGTGCAGGAAGCACGGTTTGGCTTCAGATTCGGCTTAGGGAAGCCCATGATACAATTGTGCAACTATGCGAGGTGCAACATGCAGTGGAAGAGAGGGACACAGTGTCAGGAAGCAACAATGACCTGGGGAAAATTTCATATGTGACAAAGACATAATGGGTGATCCTACGCCTTACATCCTCTTAGCTGTCACTCTGGAAAAAATTTCCCTTTTTGTTCTTTCGTTTCAAAGGTATTCTTGGTTTTATGGCTACTGGGCTGCTTGGTCGCAGCGTGGCTTAGTAGTATGTAATCTAAACTTTGAGGGAGCCCTTAATATTAAATACCGAAATTATTTTGAATGTATTAAGATTTCTTATAGGCAGTTAATCTGTGTTCCTTATCACAAATTATTAGTTCACACACATTATTAAATCTCGCAATCGTTATTGTTGTACCTAGGTTTTGTTGATAATTTTCTTCTTGTGAGATGCTCGATGTTAATTGATGCTTACACGACGTTATAAACCCTGGCCCATAAAAAATAACTAATTATAAAAGGCATTCATTGGTAGGTAAGCATTTTACTTGGGACTTCTCTCGTGTCAACATATCGGGGTTCGAAGGTCGGTGCTGTCACTCTTCCCTTTGCACGACACTTACTATCACGTCTTTCTACCCAAAACCGAATGAATCAGTCTTAGGAAAAATCCTTCCCGAGGTTTATTCATAGGAAATAATCATTTCATTAGCCGACGCCGATGAGGGTCGGTACTCGTCTACTTTGACTCCCCAAATGATTTTTGCCGACATCATCTTCTGTCGATACCAAAATTCTCTTGTGAGTCGAGTAAAAATCAAGGTCGTCGATTCCTCGAGTAGTTGTTAAGTATTTTAGAGTTAAGATGATTCTTCGTTGTATGTTCAAGTGAACTTTTAATTGATTAAAACATGAAACATATAAGAGAAGTGAAGGATCAGTTACAAGCCGAGGCAAAAACAGTCAAAATTAAACTATAGGGTGGTACCCAAAAGGAAATAGTCGTAGAAATTTTAGGGTGTGTTGAGTACTCAACAAATGGAGATTTACTGGGAGGATGCAAAATATTTTTTCCTCTTCCTT
>JASDQU010883694.1:50293-68947 GCA_032191745.1 Picea mariana | reverse complement strand
TTCTATATATTAAGTGTCATTTTTATAGAGTTGAATTTGATAAGTATAGGTCATTTTCATTATTTGTATAGCCTCATCCTACCTACAATATCTCAATCCATGATGGCTTCAACCCTCTCTCTTGTATTCCTTTTTTTTAGGGTCTAGACATGGCTTCACATTTCAAGTTTGATATTGAATGGGAAGTTGATTGAAGATATTTTGATGAACCTTGTCTTTCTCATTCTTCTATAAAATACTACTCACGTGTTTCCTTTACAGGGAGAATTATAAATCCATCTTCTTCGCTACCACTTCTCTACCTATAAATGTTAAAGGTAGACCTCAAAAGAGGAAGAAATGAAGAGGAAATTTCAAGTATCTCAATGAATCAGAATCAAAAAAGAGGAAGTAGATAATTAGAGAGGATGAGAGAACTAAAAAAAAAAAATGAGAAATGACATCCCACTAAAGTCAAGAGGTTTTTTTGTTAAAACATCAAGCATTGATGGTTCACCACACATCTCCTAGATTTAGTCGGTCAGGAGGTCAACCTACATCTAGATACATTTATTTAGGCAATCAACCATATCTCTACATTAGTTGATCGAGTAGTCGACATGCTTGTCGGTTGAACAGTCAACCAGCAGCCGAAGATAGTCGGGCAATGGATTGACCATCCTAGCAATCGACTACGATTTGGATGCATAGGTAGTCAGGTCATGCATCCTTTCCAAGTTGACTCAACAACATGGATTCATCAAAGTCAACTCTAACAACCAATGGTTACATGTGGACAAGATCTTCTCGTTTATGTGGAAGTTGGTTAGATATTGACACTATAAATAGAAGACCCCTTGGGTCATTATCATCAAGCGATCAGGTTGATATCATATGGAGATATCAAGATCCAATATGCATTATGATGTTCTCATCATAGTGTGCTTTCCTTAAGTGTTGTAATGGTGTCTTTAGACACCACCTTTTGTATTCAAAAGTTTATTCCCTCTTTGATTATCTGTGGACTATCTGTCTATTTCATTACAGGTTCTACCCCTTTCCCCAACATGGTATCAGAGCCGATGGTTTAAAACCTCACATGTTATATGCAAACCTTGATGATTAAGATATGTTGTGTGATTGAATCTAGGATGGTGGTTTGTTGATTGGAACCTTTGAAACATATATTTGTGTCTAGATATTGAATATGGTATCAAAGAATGATCATGTTGTTGTAAACAGATCAAATTATGCAGTATGGGCACCATATATGGAAACCCTACTGCAAAGTAAAGGATTGTGGTTTTATACAAAGATTGGAATTCCAGATCCAAGAGATGATTAGGAAAATTTCATTTTTGATGGCAAGAAGGATAAGATTGTGGGGGCCATCACGAACTATATCTCATGAGAGATTCAGTTTCACCTCAGTTGAATCAATTTCCCTCATCAATTATGGAGGAAGATGAGTTCATTGTTCAACCAAGTCAATGAGAGCCACATCATGTAGTTGGATAAAGAGTTGATCTCTCTCGATCCTCATTATTTTGAAAAAATAGAGGACTATTTGGAATGTGTCAAATAACTCTAGTTGAATTGGGTGAAGGTGGAAAGAAATTTTAAAATAAGGATGGACAACTCATCAAGTTAGTCCTAATGAATTTGAGAACACCATTCAGCGTATTCGTGTTGAATTTCCATACCAATTGGAAAGCACGCAAGGAAGATGGTAAAGATTACACCTTTGAAGATTTATATGGCCTTTTGATTATTGATCAGTATAGATTGCTTGAAGAAGGCAAGTTTGGAGGTAAAAATCAATCCCACTTGCTCAAGGGAAGGAGCAAGTTAGATCCCAATGATATATTATGGTTTGATACCTCTACATAGAAACCTAGAAGCCACGACCAGAAACCTAAGGTACAGAAACATGCCCTCCAATGAACTTGAAAGAAGACAACATGTCAGTACTGTGGAAAGACTGTACATGTGGCAAAAGTTTGTTATAAAAAGAGAGATGGTTTAGAGGGAAAGGTTAAATTCTTAGAAGAAAACATGTCCTTTGAACGTCGAATTGCTGATAATTTCACCTTCCAAGTTGGAACTTATCACACCTTGTTGTCTCATTCCATGTAGAAGGAATGGGTAGTCGACTCTAGATGCACTCAATACATGGCTAAATATTTCTCCTTGTTCACATAGTTGGATGAAGCTAAGGAGAGGAAAATATATGTTGTTGATGAGTTTTCTCTCGATGTTGTTGGTCAGGGTGATGTTCCTATCGACATGGGAAAATTGTCAATTTCCATCATGTTTCAAACCTCAGTTCCAATCTGTTGTTTGCTTCTTAGTTAACATAGACATGTAAGATTGTGGAATTTTGGGCAGATTGATTCTATGTCTGTTATTTGAAGAAAGGTAAGTTGATTTTCGTCAGAGGGATTATCGACCTAAAGGAAAGTCTGTATAAATTATGTGACACAGCTCGACCTGAAATTGAATCAACTGCTCTTGTTTCTCACACTAACGAGTGAATTTATATGTGTCATGAATGACTCGAACACCTGAATTTTTGAAGTCTGCATGCATTGGAAACTCAGAACATGGTTGCTAGTTTACCTAAAGTGTTTCCTCCTAAAAGAGTTTGTAAAGGTTGTGTGCCTGGAAAGCATCATCAGGCACCTTTCGACTCTGGTAAAGCATAGTGAGAACAAAACCTACTGGAGATGGTTCACAATGATTTATGTTTCATCAATCTACCTTCACTAGTAGGTGAGAGGTATATTTTTACTTGCATTGATGATTTCTCTCATTTCACATGGGTCTATTTTATGAAGAATAAGAACCTTGTCTTTGAAAAGTTCAAGGAGTTTAGATCCTTTTCTAAAAATTAATGTAGCCAACCCATCAAGTGCATGATACTAGACAATGGTTGTGAGTATGTAAATCAACCTTTTGAAGAATACCTACTTCAATCTAGTATTGATTTGTGGTGGTTGGTTCCTCATACACCTCAGCAGAATGGCATTGTAGAATGAAAGAATCAAACTTTAGACGAAATGGATAGATGTATTTTGTAACATTACCATTTTCAAACATGAAATTAGCAATGTATATTGTAAATGTAATGTATGGCTAAGACACAAAGTGATGTAATATGTAAATGATGTAAATTCAATATAATGAATAAATTGTATCATCAAATGCAGATGAACACAAGACGGGATTTTGGGGATAGGTATATGCAAGAGAGGGAAGGGGTCCAAGGGGGATAGTTTACCCATGTTTATTAAACCCAAACCATTTATTTCTAAATTAACCCTTTACATGAACCTTCCATTAGTTGTTCAATGTTCTAGATCCCAATCATGAGTACAATCAGCTTGGGGAAGAGTGCAAGTCAAGAAAGAAAAAGAAAGAAGGTAAATGTGTATGGGTGGGAGACCATAATTGCACATTTGACATTTTTGCATAAAGAGTAGTTTTTTCATGGACTTGTCTTGCCAACAATGGAGTTGTGAGTGTTGAAGCTTGAAGGTAGTTTTTGTGGAAAATTTTGGAATATGTTTGGAGATGAAAATTCATGGAGAAATAGGTTTTGTGCCTGGGAGTAACGCGTTGTTCAAAATTCATCAAGGAAGCACACATTTTGTTGTTGGGTGAATTTGTGTTTGCATCTATATAATTCATGAGGTTACAATAAGTAGATTTCTTGTCCAACCTATACTGGAAGCCTTGGAGGGGAGTGGAAAGGCCTGAGTGACTATGAATAGTGAAGGGGGATTCCATCACTTGGGTTGTGTAGGTTGAGGAGAAGAGAGAAAATGGACTGGAATTAGTTGTGAGTTTGACTACTAAGAGGCAAACATTAGCCAGCCTTAGTGACCACTGTCTCTTGTGGATTCATATCCCCAAATTGGGGGTGACTTGTTGTTGAGAACTGGAACAGAAGGGATACAATTGGGAGAAATGTTTGTCCTTTGCAGTGGGTTACATATTTTCTTAATATAATTTTTCTTATTTGTTGTGTGCATTTATGTCAAATGTTGATATAGTTGTTGTGCAATTCACTCTGAGTTATCTTGGTTAAATGTTACTTTTTGTGAGTAGAATGATGCATTCAAATATCTATTTATGTGGTTGAATGTTGTTACATGTTGCTTAATTGTTTTTGTTCACAGTGAAATTAGTTGCATTTACTTTTTTAAGTAGCATATATAGTTGCATGAGATTGAATTTCATATCGTGCTTTATTTCCACAATTAGAATTGTTATCATAAATTTTGTTTAGGTCATTTTAGCAAGTGACATGACCATCTAGGGGATAGGTACATTACAGAGTGGTAACAGAGCTTTTGGTTCAACATTGGACCCGTATGGGCCAAGAACAAGTGTGAATTTGGGAAAATTTGTTGCCACAAACTTTGATCTATGACAAATTTGGTGGAAAACTCAGAGTCAGATCCCAAAATTCATGGGAAAATTCAAGTTTTGAATGCCTCAGAACTATTTGAGAAGTTTTTTATGGTGTCAATAAGTCGGATTACATAGATAGATTCGACCTGCAAGGTTCAAATTCACATTCTAATGGATATTGTAGAATTTGGGAAGAGTAGATGAATTGATGGTCGAGATCATGTTTGATCTTGAGATCAACGACCCGGATTTATTTTAATAAATTTAAAAACTTCAAATGTTTTCAAAGTTTGGTAAAGTTACCAGATCGTTGACCGAGATCCATTTTTGGTAGTTAGGAATATGAGATAGATCAACGGTATGGATTCATTTTGTTCATTGGGAGGTTGGAACAGAATCGAAGGATGATATCATTTTAGTGGTAGATCGACGATATAGATTTGTCGGGGAATTTGGCCAAAATTTGTAACTGTCAAATTTCACCAACAAAATTCGTCGATGGCCGACAGTCAGGGATCAATAAGATTTGGAAAAGGTTTCATGCATCCAAAGGGGATTGGTAGAATTTGGCAAAGGTTTCATGTGTCTAAAGGGGATTTTTGATCATCGATGGTCAATGATCAGGAATCATCAAAATTTGGCAAGAGTTTTCATTTGACTGAGAGAAATATTCGTTCGTCGATGGCCAATGATTAGGAATCAACTAATTTAGCAAGGTGTTTTAAATTCTTCCAAGAGAAATGGCCAATCAATGACAAAGGAAAAGAGGATGATGATGTTTCATGCCATGTCATCATCCATGTGCCATTTCACATCAATCAATTTGATGCCTCGGGATGACATGTCATGCCATGTCATCATCTAGTATCATACCACATCATCATAGTTGCCACATCAGACAAAATATTGCCAACGAATGATGGTCGAGGTCCAGAAAAATTGTAACTAAGTTGGTATTCAATGGGATTCGGCAATGTTCGATCGCAGATGGTCGGGGATCGGTGAGATTCATGGGAGACTTTTGGTCTATGAAGACAAATGGTTAATGGTTGATGATCAGGTGTCAGGGAGATCGGTGGGAGAGTTTGGTTTACAACAAGAAATATTTAATTGTCGATGAAGAACGGATCAAAGGTTCATATTTCTTCTGATTGGAAATCGATGGCTCATATTAAAGGACCTTTAAAACACTAAAACACAGTAAAATTTGTATGAACTTTTCGGGTTTTTGAAAGTCATTAACTTGTGAGGCAATTTTAAGGCCCTAAACGAAGTTTTTAGGCAATCAAAACCCAGATGTACAGAATGTACCAAGGTTATTCAATGAGCTATTTCAAACACAAAACAGATCTCATATGAGAAATGTATGGCTAAAACAGTTGAGGTAAAAATTTGGCACCAGTTTACTTCCAAAGGGCATAAATCCGTACTCAGAAGTTTATTTAAGGCACGGGAGTAGTCTATGAAAATATTGTGAACCATAGAAGATATCCATGGATCCATATTTGGGGTCTAGGTATGTAAAAATGCACAGAAAGAGAAAGAAGACACTTGTAGCATACAAGGATAAAAAGGGGAAAACAACCAAAACTTCGTTGGACCATAACTTTTATCTTGGATATCAGATTTTAGAAAATGAATAGTCATTGGAAAGGTCTTCAGGACGAGAAGAAATATATATACCCGGAACTTTAAATTAGGTGCTAATTGTTTCTCATAAATTAATAAAGTAATTCTATAGCAGTAAGGAGGTGGAAATTGTAGCATGTGAATGTTGTAACTTTCCTCTCATAACTCATAATGAGGAATGACAGCAGTAGTTGGAGATTTTTTCGGAGAATAATGTATTTAAGGAATCGGATTTTGGAATAGTGCATTTATATTCTTCATAATTTTAAATGAAGAATCACCTATAATCTAATTAATAAATATTTTACAATATGCTTAATTCTAACAACAATTATTGCATGCACATTCTTGCATAATTAAAGAAACGGGAAAGTGAACTTTAGTTCCTATATCAGAACTAGAGATATGGGTGATGCATAAGGGTCTTACAACCACAAAGAAGAAATCATAGGTCTACATGTCAGCATAGGTAATTTTGAGACTGATTGTAATGGAAGAGGACATGGTCAAGAGCATGTAATTATGAGAAACTTGCAAAGAGATGTGTAGAGCTATAGTTTTGATAATGAAAGGATCGTGAAATATTAGGAGGAGATGCTACAAATATTGAATATGTTGCAGAAGAAAGTCAACAAAGATTTGGGCACAGAATAAGAATCTAGTGCCAGAAAAGTAGAAAAATATAGATCTCCTTATAGGAGAGATGATCACGAACGATCTAAATGGTCAAGGAGTATTAGCAGGAATCAGCATCATTACTCCCCAGGGCACTCAACTAGAAGAGAATATGCATGTTCAAAATCTACAAGCATCCCAAGCATGTCTTTGGTCAAACATTAGAAAAGGAGACATGGGTCAGATAGCTGGCAAGGGGAGATAAGGAAAATCAAGCCACCATATTTTGATGAGAAAACAACAAAGGAGAATATGCAGAAGCATGGTTGTTGGGAATGAGGAAATATTTTCAGTTACATGATTACTAATTGAATGCATAAGCTAGAATTGAAATCTACCACCTTCAAGGAAATGCATCTATGTGGTGGAATCGGTTGAAGAAAGTTAACCACCTTGATGAGAAAATAATTTCTTGGAAGCAGTTCAAGAAATATTTTCAGCAACAGTACTTGTCAAAGAAATATTATGACAAGAAGATGCAAGAGTTATTTGAACTCAAACTTGGGAACATGACTATGGATGAATACAAGAAAAAATCTTGGAACTTCTCAGGTATGTGAGCTTCATCAGAGATGAGAAGGTCGAAATTCATAGGTTCCTAAGTGGACTTCCATCCTTCTACAAGGATAAAATTTAGTTTGATGAGCCCAAGAATTTAGAAGAAGACATAAGAAAGGCCAAGTATTTGTATGAGCTGAACAGAGGAAGGTTGGATTTCCAAAAGGTTTGGGGTGATAAGAAGAAAGGAAATATGGATCAAAGGAAGAAAGGATTCAAGGAACCTTTCATAAGGAATAGTTCTCAATCACAATAGCAAGGGAATCCATCTCAAGGTTATCATAAAATGATATATTCCTTGGGAAAACGACCAAGAAAACAACCCATAAAGTGTTGGGGATGTGAAGGAGATCACATGTATAAAGATTGTCCTCACCGAGGAGATAACATGAATACTATGCATAGAGTCAAGCAAAAGGAGGCATTAGAGAACATGGGGAAAAGCATGCTAAGGATCTATGCAACCTTGGACAATAAACAAGTAGACTATCAATCCCACATGATTGAAGTGGAAGGTAATATTGATAATCAACACATAGCTATTTTCATTGATTCATGAGCTACTTATAGCTATATAGATCCAAATATAGTTGAAATATTTAAACTGAAGAAATGTAAGCATCAAAATTATTGGCTAGTTCAACTAGCTACTGGAACCAAGAGAAGAATTAATTAGCTTGTTAAGGAATTCTCTATAAACATGAGTGGAATTAATACTAAGGAAGATTTGAACATCATACTTCTTGGGTCTTATGACTGCTTGATTGGTATGGATTGGATAGAAAAACATTGTGTTGTTTTAGATTGTTATAGAGAATTTTTCACATGTATTGATGAAGAAAGGAACTCAAGGACAATACAAGGTATTCCAAGGCCTATATATGTTCGAGATATTTCAGCATTGCAGTTGAAAAGAAGTTTTAGGAAAGGGTGTCAGATATATGCATCCCATATGGAAGAGACAATAAAGGATAAGGAAGCAAGTCTTGAAGATTATATAGTCTTGAAATAATATGAAGATGTATTTGAGGAGTTGTCGGGATTGTCTCCATTGACTTAATTCCTGGAGATACCCCAGTGTCCAAAACTCCCTATAGAATGAGCATGCCAGAGCTAAAAGATTTGCAAATGTAGCTAGAAAAGTTGTTAAAGAAAGGGTACATACGCCCAAGTGTTTCCCCTTGGGGTTCCCCAGTTCCTTTTTTCAAGAAAAAAGATGAAATGTTGAGGTTATGTATTGACGTCATACAGCTGAACAATAATACCCTCAAGAAAAAATATCATTTCCCAAGGATTGATGATATTTTTCATCAGCTGAAAGGAGCACGGATATTCTCCTTGATTGACTTGAGGTCAGGCTATCATCAAGTGAGAATTAGAGAAGAGGATACTAGAAAAACAACCTTTGGGACAAGGTATGGACACTATGAAATTGTGGTGGTGCCTTTTGGGTTGACAAATGCACTGGCTACATTTATGTGTCTAATGAATGAGGTGTTCAGAGATTTCTTGGAAAAAAATTTCATTGTGCTCTTGGACGATATTCTTATCTATTCCAAGATAGAGGAGGAGCATGAGAAACATTTGAGGATGGTGCTACAAGTGTTGGGAGAGCACCAATTGTATTTCAAATTGAGTAAATACATTTTTTTATCAAAAGTAGATCCATTATTTAGGTCACATTATTTCAAAAGATGGCATAGCAGTGGATCCAGAAAATATTGAAGCAATCAAAAGTTGGCCAACACCAACAAACATTTTAGAGGTTATATCATGTATGGGTCTAGATGGTTATTATAGGAGATCCATTGCGGGATTCTCCAAGATTGTACACTCAATAACATCTTTGTAAAAGAACGGAGTAAAATTTGAATGGAGTGCCAAGTGTGAAAAAACAATATGGTGCTTAAAATATTTATTAACCAGTGCACCTATTTTGAAAGTTGTATATTCAGATGAGAATTTTGTTGTGTGCATAGTTGCATGCAGGGAAGGGCTCGGTCGAGTCCTTATGCAAAATGGACATGTAATTTTTTATGAGTCCATAAAATTGAAGGAGCATGAAATAAATTATTCCAAACATGACTTAGAGTTGGTATCCATAGTACATTTATTAATGATGTGAAGGCATTACCTTATGGGAAAAAAAATTGAATTAAGGACAGACCATAGTGGTCTAAAATACTTGTTTAAATAGCCAACACTAAATGCTAGACAAACTAGATGGCTGGAATTTCTTAGTGAATATAACTTTGATATCAAGCACATAAAAGGAAAAGAGAACAAGGTGGTTGATGCACTCAGTAGAAGGGTGCATAAAATGCATGCTACAACCATTAGTACGTACAAAACACATTTAAAAGATAGAATTCTAGAGGTTGTAACAACATATCAGCAACATGTGCAAGTTAGAGAAAGCTAACAATTGAATGATATACAACATAAATATAAGGATTACAAGTTGGAAGAGGATGGAATACTTTTATTTCATAATAGAGTTTATGTTCCCAATTCTAAGGAATTGAGAAATTTAGTTCTAAAGAGGACACATAATGTACCATAGGTTAGACATCCACAGGGATGATTTTAGGGGCTAAATTTCGCTCATGGGCTAATTTTCCATGGTTTTTCCAAAAATGAGATTCGCTATTTTAAAAATGGTTCGCCCAAATTCTATAGGATAAAATTATTTTACCTTAAAAATCGCCAAAATTTTATAAAAACTATATAAAATTCTTAGAAATTTGAATATTTTTACAAAAATATCGCCAATCATTTATAGTTGGCATATGAAGGATTAGTAAGATTCGCCAAGGTTTCTACGTTTTAAAATAAATTTCCATCCTTAAAATCATCCCTGGACATCCAAAATATCAGAAAACTATTATAGTTGTAAAAGGATAATACTTTTGGTCTGGTATGAAGAAAGATGCCAATGATTATTTGTCTAGATGCATGGAATGTCAAAAGGTAAAGGCTAAGAACAAACATCCAAAAAGATTGTTGTAGCCATTGCTCATTCTTGAATGGAAATGGGAAGTTGTTACTATCAATTCCATTACCAAATTTCCCATGACAGCAAGGAAACATGATCCCATCATGGTAGTGACCATGGACAAGCTTACAAAGGATGCACATTTCATTCTTGTAAAATTAACTCATAAGGAAATCAATATTGCATAAATTTGTATGAGAGAAATTACTAGGCTACATGGTGTGCCTAAGGAAATAGTGTCGGACCGAGATCCCAAATTCACTTCAAATTTTTGGAAGGGATTTGGAACAAATTTGAATTTCAGTACAACATATCACCCAGAGTTAGATGGGAAGATAGAGAGAATTAATCGGATAATTGAGGATATGTTGAGAATGTATGTAATGGACAAGCCTTCTATGTGGGAGGAATATATCCATTTAGTTGAGTTTTCCTACAATAATGGGTATCAAGAATCATTGAAGATGATCCTATTTGAAGCATTATATGGAAGAAAATGAAACACAGCAGTATGTTGGGATAACCCAGGAGACAGAGTCGTGATTCAGTCAGAATTGTAAAGGAAATGGAATAACAGATGGTAAAGATCAAGAAGAATTTGAGAGTTACACAAGATAGGAAAAATATTTATGCCGATGAAAGAAGAACACATAGAGAATTCAAAGTGGGAGAGCATGTGTTTTTAAAATTTAAATCCAAGAGAATCTCGTTGAAATTGGGAATTTTACCAAAGTTGGTAGCGAGATATTGTGGGCCTTTTGAGGTATTAGAAAAGATAGGATCAATTGCATACATGATAGCATTACTTGCATCCATGATAATTCATAACGTGTTCCATATGTCTTTATTAAAAAATTATGTACCTGATCTTAATCATGTGATTTATTAGAATGTGATCTAGGTGGAACACTAAGGGGATTTCTAGCATAACTAGGGCACATCTTATACTGAAAAGTAAAAGTGCTCAAGAACAAATACATTATCTTGTTAAAGGTTCAATGGACCTTCTACAGTCCTAAAGACGCTACATGGGAGCATGAGGAATCCATGTGAGAAGCATACCCGTAATTTTTTGCAATTTTCGAAGAAAATTGGATATACATTTGTACATAAGCGAATGAAGACTCCATTTTGGTAGTTGTAGTTCCTGGAACCAAAACTCTGATGTTTCTTATCCAACCAATGTGTGGGTTGAGGGGAAAAGAGATTTGTTGGTTGGAATTGTTGCATCAGTCATTAAGTTATGGAATTATCAAGTATTCTGATGTAATGTTTTTATATATGTTAATGTGTAAACTATATGGTTAAGTGCACTGAGAATGGTGCAGTTTGTATGGGGAGGGGAATGTAACATCCTCATTTTCAAACCCCAAACTAGCTATGTATATTGTAAATGTAATGTATGGCCAAGAGCCAAAGGGATGTAATATGTTAATGATGCAAATTCAATATAATGAATAAAATGTATTTCCAGTTGCAAATGGACACAGATGGATATTTGGGGGATAAGTATCCATAAGAGAGGGAAGGGGTACAAGGGGGAGAGTTTACCCATTTTTATTAAACCCAAAACCTTTCTTTCTAAATTATCCTTACCATGAACCTTCCATTAGTTGTTGAGTATTCTAGAGCCCGATCATTCAATTCACGTAAGAGGTTTGGTGTGAGAGTCACTTCCCATATTTATTGAGAGCATGGGGGGTGAGTACAATAAGCTTGGGGAAGAATGAAAGTCAAGTAAGCAAGAGAAAGAAGGGAAATTCATATGGGTAGGAGACTAGAATTGCATATTTCACATTTTTATATAGAGAGCAATTTTTACATGAATTTTTTTGGCCAACAATGGAGTTCTAAGTGTTGAAGCTTGAAGGTAGTTGTAGTTGGAAAGTTTGGAAATTTTTTGGAGATGAAAATTCATGGAGAAAGAGGTTGTGTGCCTAGGAGTAACATGTTGTTCTAAATTCACCAAGGAAGCATGTGTTTTTCTGCTAGGAGAATTCATGTTTGCAACTATAGAATTCATGAGGTCCCAAAAAGTAGTTTTCTTGTCCAACATGTACTAGAATCCCTGGAGGGGAGTGGAAATTCTTGAGGGACTATGAGCAGTGAAGAGGGATTCCATCCCTTGGGTTTTGTAGGTTGAGGGGAAGAGATATGGTGTATTATAATTAGCTATGAGTTTGACTGTTGAAAGGGGGGAATCAACCAGCCTTAGGGACCATTGTCTCTTGTGGATTCATATCCCCAAAATAGGGGTGACTTGCTATTGAGAACTGGAACAATAGGTCTACGATTGGGAGGAGCGTTCGTCCCCTGCAGTGGGTTGCATACTTTCTTAACATAAGTGTTCTTATTTGTTGTGTTCATTTATGTCAAATGTTCATATAGTCGTTTTGCAATTTACTTTGAGTTATGTTGGTTAAATGCTACTTGTTTTGAGAAAAATGATGCATTCAAATATATATTTATGTGGTTGAATGTTGTTTCATGTTGTTTAGTTGTTGCTATGCATAGTGAAAGTAGTCTCATTTGTGTTTTTAAGTAACATAGGCAGTTGCATGATCTTGAATTTCATGTTGTGTTTTATTTCCACAATTAGAATTGGTATCAAAAATTTTGTTTGGGTCGCTTTAGTAAGTGATGTGCCCGGTTGGGGGATTGGTATGTTACATCTTTTGCAGGATAAATATCAGCATCCTGACTTATGGGATAAAGTAGTGTATTGTGCAAACTATCTTCTCAATTGCATCTTGACTCGATTTGTTCCTTCCATGACTTCAGTTGAACAATGGGGTGGAAAGAATCCTTCAGTTGGCCACCTCAATATGTTTGGATGTGTTTCCTTGGCTCACATTTCTGATGACTGCAGAAAAAATTTGAATGCAAATAGTCATGATTGCATCATGATGGGATACTCTGAAGAGTCGAAATCCTATCAAATGTTTGATCCTGTCAAATGGAAAATCATTATCAAATGTAATATATGGTTTGATGAAAAGCATTCTGGAATTAAGTTTTTGAATGCCTCATGTGTATTGTTGCAGGATGATTCCTTTGTTGTTGTCTCTAAAACTAGTTTTCATGTTTCATTTTTTACTCATTTGACTGGATAGTCGAACTTTATTCCTATTTCGACTCGATCGTCGACCTCCATGTCGACTAGTTCATCAATATTTGTTTTAACCGGTCCACCACCTCTTTTGACTGAAAACTCTCTTACTTTTGATCAACCTGCTACATTGAACCCTATTTCATCTATTTCTTGTCTACCAGATGGGTTTCCAAGAAAATTGAATCTATTGAAGTTGATTTAAGTGATGTCTCCTTCAGACGACAAACTCGAAGTCAAAAGTAACATGTTATAGTTTCCTTGATGACTCATGTACTTGAAACTTATGATCCTATTTCCTACTCATATGCTAAAGGATGACCTGAATGGGAAAAATCCATGTAGACAAAAATTGATTCTTTGCCTAACAATCACACTTGGGACTTAGTTCTTCGACCGCAAGGAAAGAACATTGTGAAGTGTCAATGGTTCTACATGACCAAATTTACCTTTGAAGGTGTTGTTGAGTGACATAAATCACACCTAGTTGTGAATGGTTTTTCTCAACAAGAAGGCATCAACTACACTAAAAAAATTTCCCTTGTTTCAAAGATGAACTCTATTCGACTAATGTTTTCCTTTACTGCTCATTTTGGATGGAAAATCCATCATATGGATGTGAAGAGTGTCTTTCTTCATGGAGACATATTTGAAGAAACTTTCATGGAACAACCACCTGGTTTTGTGATAGATTCTAACTTGGTTTTTCGACTCAATAAGTCACTCTATGGTTTGAAGTAGGCTCCTTGAGCTTGGTATGATAAGATCAATAGTTTTTTTCTTTGACTTGGTTTCAAATGTTGTGAATCTGATCATAGCTTGAATGTACTCCATATCAATGGAGAAACCTTGATTTTTATTGTATATGTAGGTGATCTCCTCATTATTGGAAATAAAAATGATCTCATTCTTAGATTGAAGAAATAACTTGATGACTCCTTTGACATGACAGATTTTGTTACTTTGCATTATTTTTTGGGTCTTCAAGTATTACCATTGTGTTATAGATTTTTTATTTCTCTGTCTAAATATGTGATGGATCGTTTGACACCTTTAATATGGTTGATTGTAAGCCTTGTGCTACTCCTTTTCAATATGGAGTAAAGTTGATCAAAACTTTTCAAACACCCACAGTCAATGCTACTCTTTATCGACAATTGGTCGGTAGTCTTATTTATCTTACTCATATTCAACCTGGCATTTCCTTTGTTATTAGTGTGGTTTCTTGGTATATGCAGGACCCTAATGAAAGCCAATGGAAATGAATCAAATGAATTATCCACTATCTCAAGGGTACCATTCATTTTCGTATCAAGTATTGTCGACGTTCAAATTCATTGGTCAGCTTCACTGACTCCAATTGGGCTAGTGACAGTGATGATCGGAATCCCACTTATGGCTATGTGTTTCACTTTAGCACTAGACCGTTGGTGTGGTTGTGCAAGAAACAAAAGGTAGTCTCTTTGTTGACTACAGAAGTAGAATATTGTGGCATCATTCAAGTAGGTACTGAAGCAGTCTGGATTCACCAAATTTTGGGAGAACTTGGATTTCTTATTTAGACCTCGATTATAATCTACTGTGATAATCAAAGTTCCATATAGGTTGTTGACAATCCTATTTTCCACAATAATATGAAGCATGTTGATCTGCATGATCACTATTTTAGATAGTTGGTTCATGAGAACGTTTTCTCTCTTGAATATTGTAGAATAAATGATCAGGTTGTCAATATCTTCACCAAACCTTTACTTGAAGCTAGAGCTATCAAGTTTTGTATGATGATTGGGCTTCATGAAGCTGCAATTATGGGGGGGGTTAGGATGACATAATTTCACCTCCTGAATATCGAGAGACGTGTGTTGATGGGGGGATTTTGGAACATTAAGCATTGATGGTTTATCACACATCTCCTGGATTCATTCGGTCGTGCAGTTGAACTACATCTGGATACAGTCGATTGGGGGATTGACCAGATATCTACATTAGTTGATTGAGTAATCGACATGTCTGTCGGTTGGATAGTTGAATATAGTCAGGTAGTCGATCAAAAATCCCAGCAATCAAATACGGGTTGGACGCATAGGTGGTTGAGTCGTGCATCCTTTTAGAGACAACTCAATAGCATGGATTTGACAGAGTCAACTCTAAAAATCGACGGTTGCATGTGGACAGCATCTTCTCGATTCTATGGAAGTTGGTTTGATATTGAGTCTATAAATAGCAGACCCCTTGGTTCACTATCATCAAGCGATCAGGTTGATTTCATATGGAGATATCAAGATTCAATATACATTGTGATGTTTTGATCATAGTGCACTTTGATTAAGTGTTGCAACGGTATCTTTAGACACCACCCTTTGTCTTCAAAAATTTTATTCCCTCTTTGATTATCTACAAAACTGTATGTGTGTTTCATTACAGGTTCAACCCCTTTCCCCAACAGTTTTAGTAGATAGAAAATTTGGGTCGAAGGGAAAACAAGTCTTTAAATAATTTAGATATCGAATATTTTTTCTTCTTTTCTTTTATAAACCCTCTTCACACATATTGAAATAAAATGTTTCCAAACCATAATTGTTGTAGTTATGACTAAGTGAGAAATTAAAGCATTCATGCAAGAAATCTCAAAAAATAAAATCACATTCTCAAAAATTATGGCAAAAATTATTCTCTTACTGATATGGTGATGGCAAGATTACATTCTCAAACATTATGGAAAAAATGATTCTCTTATTGATATGGTGATGGAAAAAAAAATTATGAAAAGATAGCATTCTCAAACATTGTGGAAAAAATGATTATCTTATTGATATGGTGATGGAAAAAATGATTCTCTTATTCATATGGTGATAAATCTAATCCAATGAAAGAGTACCAATTATTTTGTTCATCGTGATATGGCGATTGGGAAGTCCTTCAAAGTGAAGAACAAAATGATATATATCCACTTAATTCTATATTTCATCATATATGCATTATTAGTCCCTGCCTCCGGCTAGGGACTCTAGCTTTCGCACAGCGATCAACTATCATTGACCACGTATTAACTGGTGCTTTTTTCAATATTACTTGGTGCATTATGGAGCCATCATATCATATTATGCACTGTTGTTTGTATTTCCCTTCAAATATTTATTATTATGATTTATTTTTTGAAATAAATGTATTTTATTGTTTATTAAATATTAGAGATTGAATTTTTTATTTGTGCCTAGCTCTCTGATGTGACATTATTTCCTTGGTGTAGGCAATTTCTTTTTCAAAATTTTCAGGATTAAAAAAGGAATTAAAAAAAATTGAATGGTTGTGTGGGAGGGCTCTGACACTTGTTGCAGTTGATGACCTAACCTTCTTGCATTTGATCACCTGTCAGTACATTTGGAAATAAACATGGATCCATCTCTTCATGCTCCACCACCTAGGACATGAGCGCACCACCAAGGTAAAAATGTATGCATAACTGAACCATAATAAAC
This sequence comes from Picea mariana, assembly GCA_032191745.1. Classification (NCBI taxonomy): domain Eukaryota; kingdom Viridiplantae; phylum Streptophyta; class Pinopsida; order Pinales; family Pinaceae; genus Picea; species Picea mariana. The sequence goes on along the minus strand of JASDQU010883694.1, from coordinate 52,107 downwards.
ATGAATAACATATTCTTAATAGATTTTCTCAGATAATACAAAAATGAGGTGCTCACAATAATGTGTGAGAGGCATTGCATTTGTCGTCCAAGTCATATAGTGATAAGTATTTCCTGGGAGTTTCCACATTTGCATGTAGTCAATTGTCATATAGACTGTACTTTTCATTTTATGTGATTGCTTTTGTAAATTAGATTAACGTATTTGGTGGTTATTATACATGCATCTTCACTTTAACAAAGAAAACAAAGTAGTCACAGAGATTCGAAACAATACAAAAATGGTCCTTGCGAGGCTTATTTTGGTAATGTTAGCCCTTATTTCAATTTTAAGTTTGCAAGTTGTTTATGGTATGTAATATGTTTGAGCTCTCTTCTAGTATACTTTGAAGCAGTACTTCATCTAGGCCCCCGCCATGGTAATGGCTAGAATTTACAGTAAGCTCATTGATGTTTTAGTCCATGCCATGCATGAATTGCTCTGCTTGTCAATGTTTGTTTTGGCATGTTCAATGGTTCTTGTTTGCATGAATTTTTTTCGATTTTATAGTCTTTATGCCTGTAAATGTTGAGGTGTCGTCCAACACTATAAAGACATCACAACCCTCACGCTCACAAGAAAGCCAGTTAAGTGTACAATTAGGTCAATTCATTTGATTACAACAATACATGAAAAATAGAAATGAAGGCAAAAAACATCTCAAACATGCAACATATCATTTAAAAATTGAAACAAGGAAATGGACTTAAAGAATTAATGAATCTGTTAGGGAATTCGTTAGTGATTATGTCTTGATGGCTTGATGTTAAGTGCCCTTTATTTATTACTTGCTTCATGGGTCGAGATAGATGTGTGTCTGGGTGAGGAAGGCATGTGCGTACTTGATGGCTTGGATATGTTATGTGTGTTTGCCTTCAGTTCGTTATTGATGGAACAGTTGTGAAAGTGAAGGCGGAGAAAAGACACTCCCATCTGTTTCTCCTTGGATATGACCTATTTTACTACAAAATTCACTATGGACAACACATTGGAGCATGATTTGTCATAAAAATCTGGGTAAAGTTTCCCATAAATGGCAGTCGAACATAGAACAATTTTCAAACTAATACATATGACACTTCTGATTTCCATTGCACAAAATGAAACAATGAGAAATGAATATTGCATACTAAAAATTCCCATGTGTTTGGATTATCGAGGGCAAGATGATTGTCTGGTTTTATAAGGGTAGAGACTGAATTTTTTATTGAAAAATACTAGGGACATAAATTATTCTTAATCAAATCAGGGAAGCAACTGAGTTCAAACACAGTCTTATAACATACCACAAAACGCCCCTCTAGAGGGTGTTTGGAAATAAAACGCTCTTCCGAAGGGTGCAAGAAAATAAAATTCTCTCGTGGGTTGATGTGCTTGTGGAACGACGGGCATGAAGGGTGCCAAACAATTAGGGAAATGAGGAGTTTATATTACATTTTGCAAACCGAGTAGGACGTCCAAAAGGTTGTCAGAGGATTTGAATTGTTTGCCTAGTGTCGTTGTTGATCTGGTTCATCAAGTCAAGATGGAGTGGTAACCATCGTAAACGATATTCAGAACAATACATAAGTGGTTTTTGAGAGGCTTCTTTTGGCAATGTCAGCCATAGTATACTTTGAAGCAGTACTTCATCTAGGCCCCCACCATGGCAATCGATGGAATTTACAATATTTTCATCGAATGTTTCAGGCCATGCCATACATGAATTGTTTGTATTGTCAATGTTTGTTTTGACATGTGCATTGGTTGTTGTTTGCATTCAATTGATTCCAAGC
>JASDQU010883693.1:18193-29811 GCA_032191745.1 Picea mariana | reverse complement strand
TTATTTATCTGGTTAACACCAGACCAGATATATGTTTTTCCATGAACACACTCAGCCAGTACATGATTGAACCGAGGAGTGTTCACATGGTTGGGGCAAAACACATCTTGAGATATGTTGTTGGGACAGTGGACTTTGGCCTAGACTATGTCAGGAGAGATGGAGTCAGTTTGGTTGGCTACACAGATTCAGACTGGGCAAGATGCATTGCTGACAGGAAAAGCACCTTAGGGTGTTGCTTCAGTTTGGGGTTAGGACTTGTTTCCTGGTTCAGCCGGAAGCAGAAGTCAGGTGCTTTGAGTTCAGCTGAGGCAGAGTATATGGTGGCTAGTCAGGCCAATTGTGAGGCCATTTGGCTCCGCAAGATGCTGGTTGGTTTATTCGGTCAGGAGATGTCTTCGACTCTCATTCACTGTGATAATCAGAGTTGCATAAAACTCTCTAAGAATCCAGTGTTTCATGATCGGTCGAAGCATATTGAGATCAGGTACCACTTCATTCGTGACTGGGTTCAGAGAGGGGCAGTTCAGTTGCAGTATATATCTACAGATGATCAGGTAGCAGATATTCTCACCAAGGCCTTGCCACGGGGCAAGCATGTCTTCTTCAGAGACAAGATGGGCTTGGTGAGGAACTCCTTCCTCGGTAAGAGGGAGTGTTGAGATTTGTACCTTGGGAGGTGTTCCCCATGTGCTTTTGACATCCTTAGCACATGAGGGAAGGACATGACACTTTGTACCTTGTAATTTTGTCTATTTTCACTTTGACTTTGGTTAAAGTGAAATTTGGTCACTTTTGGCATAAAGTGACTATTAATTCACAAAGGGGTGAATTTGGAGACATAAAGTAGACATAGGAAACTGAACCCAAAGTGGGTTTATGATTTAGATATGAATGGGGAGATCTCAACCATTGATTAGATGGGAGATGAGATGATCTCCACCATTCATAATCTAGGTTTCCTTTTGCTTGTCTAAGAAGGGCGCAAAGGTCAAAGGAGGGGCGCATTCTTCACTTAGTGTTTTGCTTGTTGAGAGAGGAGCACTTGAGATATGGAGATGAGGTCTTTTGTATGAGGATACTTGAGGGAGGCTGCTAGCTTTCATTGTTGGAGGCTTGGAGTTGCTTGCTTCATTTATTTCTCGGAGCTATTCTACTTCAGAGAGGGGCGCATTAGCTTTGGAGGCTGATTCATTCCTGGTAGGATATCTAGCCATCAGATTGCAATGAGGTCAGTTTCAGAGTGAGGACATCTACTGGAGCTTCATTCCTATGGAGGGATTTTCAGATCTGACATCACAGCTGGCAGTTGTAGCGGATTCTGTGGCTCTGGCAGTTTGCATGAGGGGTGCACCATTCTGGGGCGCATATGTTGATGTAGAGCTTGTATTTCAACTCAGTTGGAGTTTCTATTGTATCAGGTTCTTCCATATATTGTGTTTACTGTAACCCTTCTTCTGCTTTTCCTCATATATACATTCAAATTCCAAACTGGTTTTCCCCGGGGGGGGGGTTTGTCCAGGGTCATGTTGACCAAAAATACCTGTGTCTACAAATGCATGTATTAGTTCTTAGATCTGTTCATTTTCAGCAGTAAATGATGTTTAGGTGTGTTATGTTTATTTTGAGATGCATGTACTAATTTGTGGTGACAAAAACGACATGCTAGAGCACCCAAAATTGAGAGCATAACCGTAACAAATCAGCAAATTGTATTTGGACTGTTGGTTGTTTTAAAACGGCAGAAAACTAATTAATTTATAGTTGAAACTTAGAGCCTTTCTTTGGTCAAAGAAAGACCAAGAAGGCAAGCTGATAGGACCTGGAATTTTCACATGGTATCAAAGCTTCGGTGGCTGATTTTTTGGACAGTTGGGACAGCACTTTGAGTGGTTGTCAAATACTTCTTTCTGGCAGATTTTGAGGACAGCCATTGACTCATTCAGTGGTTGTTAGAGGGAAGAATTTTTCARAGGGTTGTTGGGTAGTTTGGACACTTCGAGATCAGTCTCTTTTCACACCTACGCAGTAGGAGTGAAGCTRAATTTTGTGACCTCTTTTCACACCCATTTTGTTGGGAGTGAGGTTAGATTACATTGTCTCTTTTCACACCTGTGGTGACAGGAGTGAGACAGTGTTTTCCTTGGCAGTGTGAGCATCAGTTGRGGATTGCAGATGCGAGTTGAGGACAGTCTAGTTGGGGCTAGAAATTGGTCATCTTGGAAGGCGAGGATGATCTTCGTCTTGGAGGACCTCGAGCTATGGGATATAGTCGAGGCAACTGTTCCCCCCATTTCTATCACTGCTCCCGTCTTGGTAGCAGAGTTCAGGAAAAGGAACAATAAGGCGAAGAGGACTATTTGTGACGTAGTCCGGGATCACATTATACCCCATTTGACGAGGAAGGCTTGTGCATATGAGATGTGGTCATCTTTATGCAAGCTGTATGAGAGCTCCAATGAGAATCGGAAGATGGTTCTTCATGACCGACTCAGGGGCATTCGCATGCTCAAGGATGAGTCGGTAACTTCATTTCTTGGCAGATACACTCAGATCAGAGATGAGCTTGGAGCCATCGGTGAGGTTGTTGACCCTAACTCTTTCGTGAGGCAAGCTATGAATAGCTTCACCAAACCGTGGGGTCCATTTGTACGTGGCATAGTTTCCAGAGAGGTCATGCCTACATGGGAGAGAATGTGGGATGACTTCGTCCAGGAGGAGATCAGATTAGCATCAGAGGATTCTGGACAGAGGCAGCAACAGCAGCAGCAGATTGGTCAGGGTGAGGAGGATCTTTCTCTTTGGTCAAAGGGAAAGAAGAAGGTTGGCCGAGAAGGTCGACAAGGTCCCAAATTTTGGGGCCAGCCACAGAGGAGTGGAGGAGGAGAGAGAAACAGTGGTCAGGGTAGAGATATGAGCAAAGTGAAGTGCTTTATTTGTAAGAAGTTCAGGCACTATGCTGGACAATGTCCAAACAGGAAGAAGAAGAAGGGTGGTACAACAGCTACAGTAGAGGAGGCAGATTTTCAGACACAGTTTTAGAGAGAGTGTTTTTCACATATGTTGTAGTTCAGTTGAGACATCACCATGTATCTAGTATATTGATAGCGGGGCATTGAGCCATATGACTGGAGTTCGAGAGAATTTTTCTGATCTCAAAGACCCTGAGGTTAGGATAGATATTTCTCTTGGAGATGACAGAGTAGTCACAGTTGTTGGGATTGGCATAGTTGCTTTTAGGAGAGAGAGCTTGCCACCTATATCGTTTACTGATGTTCTTTTCATCCCTGGGATGAAGAAGAACTTGATTTCAGTTTCAACCCTCCAAGATAGAGGTCTTGAGGTGACATTCAGAGGCACCGAGGTACTGATTCATCCTCGGGGGTCTTCACTAGACTCAGGACAGGTGATTGGAGTGAGAGATGGGGATCTGTATAGATTACTTTTTCAGCCACTTCTTGCATTAGTGGCTAGTAGCGACAGCAACAGACAGTTGTGCGAGTTATGGCATCGTAGGATGGACCACCTACATCATGGGGCTCTTGGAGGACTGAGAGAGGTTGTGACCAGAGTGCCACAGATTTGCATAGAGCATCACGATGTTTGCAGAGGGTGTGCACTTGGCAAGTTTTCCAAGGCATCGTTCCCCAGCAGTGACACCAGGTCAGTTGGGATACTGGATTTAGTACACATAGATGTGTGTGGGCCCATGAATCGGAAGTCCTTGAGTGGTTGTGAGTATTATCTCACATTCATTGATGACTACTCAATGAAGACTTGGATCTATTTCCTGAAGGCCAAGAGTGAGGTCTTCATACGGTTCCAAGAGTTCAGAGCTCTTATGGAGAACCAATCGGGAAACAAGATCAAAGTCTTGTGGTCGGATAACGGGGGAGAGTATTCCTCGAGACAATTTGTAGACTTTTGTGCACAGCATGGCATCAGGAGACAGATGACCGTACCTTACAACCCTCAGCAGAACGGGGTTGCCGAGAGGAAGAACCGAGCCATTACCGGTGCAGCGAGATCCATGCTGCATGATCAGAGTTTGCCTTTGTATTTGTGGGCAGAGGCATGTGCTACTGCAGTTTATCTGCAGAACAGGAGCCCCCATAGGATTTTGGGGAAGATGACTCCTGAGGAGGCCTTCATTGATAGGAGGCTAGATGTCTAGCACATCAGGATATTGGGGTGCTCGACTTTCTCTCATGTCCCCTTGGAGAGGACGACAAAGCTAGACCACACAGCCCAGCAGGGGATTCCAGTTGGATACTCAAAGGTGTCGAAAGCCTATTGCATCTACATTGCACCACTTAGGAAAGTGGTGGTGAGCAGAGATGTTAGATTTGAGGAGGATAAGGCTTTTGCGAGATCTCTTGAGTCGAGAGTTGGAGTTGAGGATGATGCAGAGTTGTCAGTTCAGTCTCAGAGGGAGCACATCCTAAGTCGTCAGGTACACCAGTATCAGGGGTGACAAGGTCACCATGCACAGCTTCAGGGTCACAGTCAAAGAATGTTCAGTCAGATGGGGCACAGACTTCAGAGGGAGTACAGACTTTAGGATCGCAGAGTGTTGAGGCAAGTCTTGAGGCCATTACTCTTGGGCAGAGAGACCTTATTTCTTCGTTGACCACTTCAGGGAAGAGGAGACCTAGATGGTTTCAGGAGGCCAGGGAGAATGTAGGGGAGCCCAAGAGCCAGATCAGAGAGAGCAGGCCACCAGTCAGATTGGGAGCATATTTGGCATTAGTGACAAGTATTAGGGATACTAAGCCACAGAATTTTGCGCAGGCAGTGGACCATCAGGTCTGGAGATAGGCCATGGTCGAGGAGTACGACTCCATTGTGTGCAATGATGTTTGGGATGTGGTTCTGAGGCCAGTGGGGAAGTCAGTTGTGACTTCTAGGTGGTTGTACAAGACCAGGATTGTTGCAGATGGCAGTGTGGAGAAACACAAGGCTCATTTTGTGGCACGAGTCTTCTCACAAATTGAGGGAGTTGACTATGATGAGACTTTTGCACCAGTTGCGAGATACACTTCTATCAGGGCTATCATTGCCATAGCAACAAAGATGGGTTGGTGCATTCATCAGATGGATGTGAAAACCGCATTTCTGAATGGCTTTATTGAGGAGGAGGTGTACATAGAGCAGCCACAGGGTTTTGAGGTGAGTGACAGGGAGACTCATGTGTGTCTTCTGAGGAAGGCACTATATGGTCTGAAGCAAGCTCCCCGAGCTTGGTATTCANAAGATCTCATAGCTGAGTGCAAGTTGGGACTTGCATTAGAGTTTGAGATAAGTGATATTGGATTGATGCACTACTTTCTGGGTATGGAGGTATGGCAGGAGGAGGGTCGCATATTTTTCAGGTAGGGGAAGTATGCAGTGGATATTTTGAGCAGGTTTCAGATGGAGGACTGCAGACCCATGTCTACACCTATGATCACCAACTGGAAGAAGCTTAGTGCTTTAGATAGCCAGTTGGTGGATGCCACAGTATACAGGCAGTTGATCGGTTCACTTATGTATATGGTTAACACCAGATCAGATATATGTTTTGCCGTGAACACACTCATCCAATACATGGTTGAGTCGAGGAGTGTTCACATGGTTGGGGAAAAACACGTCTTGATATATGTTGTTGGGACAGTGGGCTTTGGCCTAGACTATCTCAGGGGATATGGAGTCAGTCTGGTTGGCTACACAGATTTAGACTGGGCAGGATGCGCTGCTGACAGGAAAAGCACCTCAGGGTGTTGCTTCAGTTTGGGGTCAAGACTTCTCTCCTGGTTCAGTCGAAAGCAGAAGTCAGTTGCTTTAAGTTCGGTCGGGGCAGAGTATATGGCGGCCAGTCAGGCCAGTTGTGAGGCCATTTGGCTTTTCAAGATGCTGGTTGGTTTATTCAGTCAGGAGATGTCTCAAACTGTCATTCACTGTGATAATCAGAGTTGCATAAAACTCTCTGAGAATCCAGTGTTTCATGACCGGTCGAAGCATTTTGAGATCAGGTACCACTTCATTCGTGATTGGGTTCAGAGAGGGGCAGTTCAGTTGCAGTATATATCTATAGATGATCAGGTAGCAGATATTCTCACCAAGGCCTTGCCACGGGGCAAGCATGTCTTCTTTAGAGACCAGATGGGCTTGGTGAGGAACACCTTTCTTGGTAAGAGGGAGTGTTGAGATTTGTACCTTGGGAGGTGTTCCCCATGTGCTTTTGACCTCCTTAGCACATGAGGGAAGGACATGACACTTTGTACCTTGTACTTTTGTCTATTTTCACTTTGACTTTGGTTAAAGTGAAATTTGGTCACTTTTGGCATAAAGTGACTATTAATTCACAAAGGGGTGAATTATGAGACATAAAGTAGACATAGGAAACTGAACCCAAAGTGGGTTTATGATTTAGATATGAATGGGGAGATCTCAACCATTGATTAGATGGGAGATGAGATGATCTCCACCATTCATAATCTAGGTTTCCTTTTGCTTGTCTAAGAGGGGCGCAAAGGTCAAAGGAGGGGCGCATTCTTCACTTAGTGTTTTTCTTGTTGAGAGAGGAGCACTTGAGATATGGAGATGAGGTCTTTTGCATGAGGATACTTGAGGGAGGCCGCTAGCTTTCATTGTTGGAGGCTCGGAGTTGCTTGCTTCGTTTATTTCTTGGAGCTATTCTACTTCAGATAGGGGTGCATTAGCTTTGGAGGCTGATTCATTCCTGGTAGGATATCTAGCCATCACATTGCAATGAGGTCAGTTTCAGAGTGAGGACATGTACTGGAGCTTCATTCCTGTGGAGGGGTTTTCAGATCTGACATCACAATTGGCAGTTGGAGAGGATTATGTGGTTCTGGCAGTTTGCATGAGGGGCGCACCATTATGTGGCGCATATGTTGATGTAGATCTTGTATTTCAACTCAGTTGGAGTTGCTATTGTATCAGGTTCTTCCATATATTGTGTTCACTGTAAACCTTCTTCTGCTTTTCCTCATATATACATTCAGATTCCAAACTGGTTTTCCCCGGGGGGGTTTTGTCCAGGGTCATGTTGACCAAAAATACCTGCGTCTACAAATGCATGTATTAGTTCTTAGATCTATTCATTTTCAGCAGTAAACGATGTTTAGGTGTGCTATGTTTATTTTGAGATGCATGTACTAATTTGTGGTGACAAAAACGACATGCTAGAGCACCCAAAATTGAGAGCATAACCGTAACAAATCAGCAAAGTGTATTTGAACTGTTGTCTATTTTAAAACAGTAGAAAACTAATTAATTTACAGTTGAAACTTTTGGTCAAAGACAGATCAAGAAGGCAAGCTGATAGGACCTGGAATTTTCACAAATATAGAATAAAAATATAGCCCCAACAAGTATTTCTTTAGCTGTAGCATTTTTTGGGTTTTGACCCTAGGAAGAATTGAACCCCATACCTTGCTGCCCTATCCTTTCCACCAACAGATCTATTGATCTAGTGTGATTACACACTTGTGAGAGGCCTTAAAAGACCATTTTCCTTGTTGTTTTATGCATTTTCTCTATTTTTGCAGGTCTAATGTAATAGGGCAACAAGGAAACATCTCATTTCCAACCACTTTATTCAAGGTACAGATAGTAGTGGTCAAAGTATTTAACACTTTCCTTGTGCATTATTTTAGCTAGTATTTTGGTGAATTGGAACAAGTTAACTTGTTGTGTTGTTGATTATTTTATACATTATCTATTAGTCCAGCAAGTTAGTTAAACAATTAACTCCTACCTTCACCTAGTGTTTTATGTTAAGGCACTAGTCCAACCATCCTTTGAGGTGAAGTGAAATTTTGCGAGATGCCTCCCAGAGCCCCTTAGTGTAGGAGTTTGGCTCGAACATGGAAGGATAGGTGTTGTTGTGACATTGGACACATGTTTCGTATGTTGCTTCCCTAGCAGTCTATGGACCTTGGCGGGCTGCTAGTTTGGTCAGTAACATGAGAAATAACATGAGAAACCAAGATCTCAACAAAAGTTCGATATGCTATGGCTTGGGCCTTTCATGATTGAAGGAATTGTTGGACCAAACACATTCTATCCGAGCCATCTGGATGGAGAAAAGATAGAATTACTAGTCAATGGGAAATATCTCAAGCCCTACTATTATTAAAGCATTTATGTCTCTTTAGACTAGGATGGATAATCTCTATAGGCATTAGAGTAGATTTCATTTTGTTATGTTCCCTTCGACATTTTGGCTCATGACTGTATGTAAAGCCCTTCGGAATTATAAAATATTAAACTAGGACATTATGATTTTGAATGATATTATGGGCATGATAAAGATGTGAATGTTTGGATCCATCACATAATGTGTTCCTAATCACATGTTTCTTGATTTATTCAAGAATAGATTTGGAGAATTTGGAGTTCTCTTGCACCCTGCAAGAGTGTGCGATACCCATATGGAGCCAATTGTTACCACCTCAATGTGCATCCTTGGCATTTGGATTGAAGGGTGATTCTAGAGCCTTTGGTCAGACAATATTACCATAGAGAAGGTTTTACATGAGTTGTTGCATCTTTTAAACTTTTGGAAATGGTTTCGTGGCATTATTCACACTCTCTAAGGAAAAGGTAACATATTTGTAGCCATATTTCTGCATTAATAAATATTTTCAATGTAAAGATAGCCCAAATGAGTATGATTTGGCACATGATCCCTTGATTAGAGGTCAAAGAGTTATAATGAAGAGCAGTACTTTGCTTAATATGAGAACATGTGGCACGCCAATAATTGTTTCAAGGTGAATAGGTCAAAATCAAAGGGAGTGTTCCACATAGGAGGAAGAGAAATCATGTCTATTGTCATCTTGATGAGGGCGTCCTAGATTTAGGGTTTGTTATAACAACCATTTCCCTTCTTGCACATTAGTCAAGGACTTTCCACTGTGCAATATAGATTTGGTCAGGTACCATTCAACGAGAACACTTGTGTTATTGAAGCACAAGTGGCACAAGTTGGCCTTGTTAAATCCCATTGTAACCACCAAGAGTAGTGCCCTAGGGTTTTGGCCTATCACATTATTATTTTATACTTATTTCCTAGGGGTGAAGGCCATCTAAAAGAGAACCCTACTCTCGTTTCTTCTTGGTGATTTCATTTTGGAAAAAACCATAGACTATAGTTATGGAAACTGAAGATATCTTTGGGGCAAAGCCAAAGAATTATTGTGAAAATATTCAAGGTGGTTCTATCGTGTTGGTTGTTATGTCTTTTATTTTTTGTTGAATTTACATTGTATCGTGTTGGTAGTTATGTCTTTCATTTTTTGTTGAATTTACATTGTTGTTTCAGGGGTTTGTTTCCAACAAAGATAAGGTTGAAATGAGTGCATTTTTTCCTATTGAGGCCCTTTAATTTCAGATCTGAATTTATGCTATGTATGGGGGGCTATTCATCAATAGAAGAATTGTCCTTTTAATACATGTATTCAACTTTTAGGCTATATTCTGATATGAATATCAAACAGAGCATTGTGGCATTTTTATAGCACATATACTTAGCTGTAAAACACATATTGCAAATCTATTCTACCTTCAAGTGATGTTGTTTAGTGCATACTTGTTGGTTTAACATATTTCATAATACAACCCCTGGCTCTAATGATTCTTGCTCGAATCCATACCCATTTGATAAGGAACTCATCTACCTAGAATCACCACTAAGATTTATTGTATATCATACATTTTTCTTATGCCCTATCTAATATTAATCATCCAATTGTTTTGTTGATTTTAGTAAAGCTTTGGTTTTTGGGGTCAATCAGTTCAATGACAGATCCGATTTTAATAACAATGATCATTGCAACTATAGATTACTTCACCAAATGGGTGGAACCAATCCTAACCAAAAGGTATACAAGGAAAGTGATTATGAAGTTCCTTAAGGAGAAAATCATCACTCAATTTGGAGTCCCAACAAAGCTTACTACAAATAAATCTCAAACATTCAAATCTATAGGTATGGTGAGCTTTTGTATTGATTATGGCATTGTACTTTCTCATTCATCAAATTATTATCCCTAGGGTAATATATTGGTTGAATTTAGCAACAAGAATCTTTTGAAGATCATTAAGAAAACAATTAAAAATAATAAAAAGATAGGGACAATTAGCACAAGTTTTGCACTTTGGGATGTTATAATCACAAAAAATCAAGCAACTAAAAAGAGCCTGTTTGAATTGGTTTATGGGATGGATGTCGCTTTAGCTATTCATTTGAAGATCCCAATGTATAAAGTATTGAAGTCCTTCACCACCAACCTGGAAGTAGTTCAAGCCAAAATTGATCAATTAGTTGAGTTGGATGAACAGAATACGATAGCGCTTCAAAAATTCCCAACAAGCTAGGAGGGAACCAAGAAAAAGTTTGATTAAAGAGCTCAACCCTAGGTTTTCAAGGAAGGAGATCTTTTGTTTTGATTGGAAAAATAGCATGAGAAACCAGGAGCTCATCAAAAGTTCAATATGTTATGGCTTGGGCCTTTCATGATTGAAGCAATTTTTGGACCAAACACATTCTATCTTAGCCATTTGGATGGAGAAAAGATAGAATTGCTAGTCAATGGGAAATATATCAAGCCCTATTATTATTAAAGCATTTATGTCTCTTTAGACTAGGATGAAAAACGAAATTATGTTCTCTATAATCTTTAGAGTAGATGTCATTTTGTTTTGTTCCCTTTGACATTTTGGCTCATGCTTTGTATGTAAAACCATATTGGAATTATAAAATATTGAACTAGGACACTATGATATTGAATGATCTTATGGGCATGAGATGTAAATGTTTGGATCCATCACATCATGTGTTCCCAATCACATGTTTCTTGATTTATGCAAGAATAGATTAGAAGAATCTGGAGTTCTCTTGCACCCTGCAAGAGTGCGCGATCCCATATGGAGCCAATTGTTACCACCTCAATGTGAAACCTTGGCATTTGGACTGAAGGATGCTTCTAGATCCTTTCGTCAAACAATATTGTCGTAGAGGAGGTTTTATGTGAGTTGTTGCATCTTTTAGACATTTGGAAATAGTTTCATACATCAATCACACTCTCTAAGGCAAAGGTGACATATTTGGAGGCATATTTCTGCATTAATAAATCTTTTCAATTTAAAGATAGCCCAAATTTGGATGATTTGGCACATGATCCCTTGATTAGAGGTCAAAGAGTTAGAATGAAGAGGAGTACCTTTCTTAATATGATAACATGTGGCATGTCATTGATTGTTTCATGGTGAAAAGATCAACATCAAAGGGAGCGCTCCACATAGGAGGAAGAGAAATCATGTCTATTGTCATCTTGATGAGGGCGTCCTATATTTAGGGGATGTTATTAAAACCATTTCCCTTTGTGCACATTCTTCGAGGAGAGCAATAAAGATTTGGTCACACTTCGCACCATTCAAGAAGAGCACTTGTGCAATAAAGAATTGGTCACACTGGGAACCATTCAAGGAGAGCACTTGTGTTATTGAAGGTGAAGTGGCAAAAGTTGACCTTGTGAAAGCCCATTGTAACCTACAATAGTAGTTCCCTAGGGTTTTGGCCTATTAAATTATTATTTTATACTTATTTG
>JASDQU010883692.1:34638-44639 GCA_032191745.1 Picea mariana | reverse complement strand
GATGTTTTAGCCACGTGTATTTTCCACGTAAATAGTTGGTATGACTCAATATTTTCCCCACCTCATCTTTTGAGGTTATCCATGTCATATTTGTACATCCATGTCAGCATTTCCACATCAGTGTTGTACGACAGTTTTGGTCGACGTTGGAACTTTTTCCTAAAGGTATCAACGAAACAATGTCTAATAAAATATATCGATGTTGATTCACTCATTAACTATCGAAAGACTGATAGGTCACCAAACGGTGGGGATTTTCATCAAACCTTTTTCATTCAACATTGGAAATCCTGGCCGATCCATGTTGTTGTTCCATTCAAAATACCTTTCTATATTTCTGGCGTCGATCATACTAGTTTCTTGTGAACACAAAAAGGATTGATAATTTGATGGGACACCCCTATTTGAGGTAAGTAAGAATTTGTGATTTGATGGATAAGTTAAATTTTTGTGTAACCTATACCATGACCCATCACACCGACCAACAGTCGAAATTTGAATTTGTCGATGAACTACGAAGTAACCCAATCCTCCACCATCGTATGATGTTTCATTTAGTCCTAAGCATGGTGCAGATTCTGTGATAGATTGTGGAGATATAATTTACACTCTCGAATTTAAGACTTGTTGTGACAAGGTAAGTATACTTTCTGTTTAAATTTGCAAGGTCATACCCAAACATGGTATTTTGTTCAAAAATCGCTTATTCCCCGAAGCAGACGAAGGAGTGAGAGAAAGCATGGAGGAGGTTATAGCCCGCTCTCTAATTTTGATTACCAGTAAGATCGGGACAATTTCTTGCAAGCAAGAGGTAAGCATTGTATTTATAATTTTTTCACTTGTGATTTCATCAATGAAACTTGTCGAGGTTGACTGGAAGCTCACTATAACATTTTTTTTTCTTTTCTTCAAAACAATGCCTCCAAGAAAGCCAATGGCTAGGCACTCTCCAAGAACTCCCAATATGAAGGAACCAGAGGTTGGAGAATGGTCTACATCAGGATCTAGAAGAGAGCTTGATTTTTTCTCAAATAGTTTACCACAAAGGAGTTTACCCAACCTTCAACATTCAGCGACACAAAGGCAAGCACTGGTTCTAAAGTGGTGCTCCTGCATTAGGGAGACCTGTATAGAAGAATTAGTCAGGAGGATTACCTGGAGTTCACACCTCACAACAACCCAAATGCCATAATATTGGATGATCAAGTGTTCCCGAACATAAGGAGATCATATCTACATAGGGTGGCTTGTCGGACCCCAGTTATGCCTTATATCGAAAACTTAGGATGAATAATTGACCACACAGACACAGTGAAATGCATGGTCAACAATTCAGATGGAGAATGTGTTGGTGTTTTCCTTCCAGTTGAGTTACAAAAGTATTATAAACTTAGGGACCCAGAGGAAACATTAAACATACATTTCATGGTCAAATTTTATGAGTATCATGACACTAGTAGGTTACTAGCCTCATGGTGGAAAGAAGAAAAATAATTCAAAAACAAAAACATTGGCTGGTACAACACGGTAACTCTCAGAGAGCCCTACATGTATTTAATGGCTTTGATTTTCCAATTATATGGAGAAAAGGATTGCTCAAAATTTTTAGAATCTTGGATGCTCTTGGTGTATACCGTGGCAATTTTCGGGAGTAGTTTCAATTAGGGATACATTATTTCCAAACAATTGAGTATTAATCTCCTACAGGCCTAGAAACTGAAGGAAGGAGAAGTTACAATCTTCTAAATGGCATCCTACCTATTGGACGTAATATGCACAAGAAATGTTTTCGCAGGTATGAATTTAAGCTGGCATATTTCTAAATTGCATGTACATATTTATTTCAGTATCTTATGGGATAATAGGTAAAAAATATTGTATTCCATGATATGTGATGGGTTCATATATAGGATATACTTCATTATATTTAGAAAGGAATTCCCTATGATTTCGGTGGCATCCACAAAGATGATATCTAAAGTTGGCCACTGTTACTTCGAAGAGACAAGCACCTATATCAGAGTGATCGAAGCTACTGGTTCACCCCACCTACTCCTCGTTCATGTCCCAAATCATCTCATATTGGGAAATATTTGTTACCATACCATTTTACAATGTTATAATGCTTCCCTGGTAAAGAATAAGAAGAGATCATCCGTTCTCTATGGTTTTCATATAGGATTTTGTATGGTCAAAGACACTGCATAGGAGAAACAAGAAGGGTGAAATCAACTTGAGTAGCAGTTCTTCACAGGACGCTTTCACAAGAATGATCCAAAGGGTTTATATCCCCAGCATGCATCGCAGGTATCCTCCTATTGGTCATATGATCATAATATTTTTGAAGATGAAATCTTTACCGAAGGTGCCCAAGACTGGGAGGAAGTGCTCCATAGAAAGGATAACCCAAACATGACCAAATATAATGCAATGACCATGGATGAACAATTTAAGACTATAGATAACACTCCTCAAGAAGCAAGATATGAAAACCGAGTAGCAGAAGTGGCTGAGGCACAAAGAAGGGGGATATTGTTACTAGAAGAAGTTGAAAGAAATACTGCAAGATTAGGAGAATATCCCCTACTCAATCCTTTGATAGGACCTTTGAGAATCACCCAGATAGGTACAAATGAAGAGGAAGATCTAAATAATTCAAATACAATCCCACCGAAAGAAAGTGTCGACCAAGAAAAAACTATCCCTAAGCCACCATAGGCAGGAACGTCGGTGACTACTACAGCTCAACGAAGGTCAGCAATAGTATCAATTGTGACGGGTATGCCTAGTGTCCTCATATATTTAATCATCATATATGACAACAAGGAAGGATCAGAAGCTTCACGCATAGCCTCAGTGCCAATCACACAAGAAGAAGAACCAGGGAAAACTTATGCTCCATCTTCCAGTGTTTTGATCCCAAATCCCCAGGAAGGCAACCATCAGTCTAGGAACAATCTTGACACTATTCTTCCCAATCATCCTAGAACAATGCCTCAGCGTGATATCTCTAATAATGACTTGGATTCAGTTGAAGAAGAAAAAGGAACCAGGGAACGATCAAACTCCCAGCTAATGCCGATCCTTCACCTATTTCCCCAGCTAGGACAAGGAATTCATCAGTCAATGGGGACCAACAGAAGGAAAAATCACCAGAGCATACATGAAACTCTTCTGCTAAGGAATTAAAATAACCTACCATTGATCATATCTATATGGAAGGAACCCTAAGAAGTACTTTGTCCTAGGGAGATTAATAGATTCCTGAACTAGTAGATGAAGTCATCAATATACACGAAATTTCTTATGACATGAAAATGAAAGTTGTGATGAGAAGAACAATCAAGAAAATAAATATCACGCTTGATAACACACTTTTCATAATCGTAGAGGAAACGTTGTTCAACACAAAAAGTGCTAACATGACTGAGCTAATAGAAGCAGGGATGTCCATAATTGATGCTACTTTAGACAGGGAAAAAAGGGATGAAAGGGAGGTGGCCTCCATGAATAAATAACTATACCATCTGTGACATCAAGCAGAGTATTACCAAAATTCAACACAAGTGGTGGTACTCTTGAAGTGTATGTTCTGAGAAATATATGCACAATTCACAAGTGAAAGAGATCTCTTCACCACTCCCATAGTTGATTTCTAGTAAGACACCCTCATGGGGATGGCAACTTGTAAAGAAATGCCACGATGGTATGAAAAGGAACATAAATCCTTAGAATGGATAGACTACATCAACGAAGTTCAGAAGGGCCAAGATACATAAGAGAATGACATCCGAATGTTTATGGATAGTAGCATCACCCGAATAAGGAATGTAGTTGAACACTGGGTAAGCATGGTCTAGGAATCTCAGCGGAAAATATAGGAAATAAGAGCAAACTATGAGAAAATTTAGGAGAAAATCAATTGGGAAATGAGGAACACTTACATACCAAATTTTGGTCCACCGAAGGATTTCTCTGATTTGCATGACATAGTTAAACAACATGAAGAGAAAGACCTGGCATGGGAAGCAAAGATTTCATATATTTAAAGCATGATCTGGGGTCAAGTGAAGAAGTTCATGGAACCCATGATTAAAGCTCTTGTATTCCTACAACACTTAAGTGTCAATCTAATCAAGTACAAGGAACTAGTGATAGATATAAAGGAGGTCCTCTCTGCTTCGATGGATCAAAACAGGTTTCCATATGCAAATATATGCAAAGATGTCTTCTTCAAGTGGTCAGGGTACGCAACGAACCATCCACTCTAGTAAAACCACTAGATGATCAAATGAGAAGAAAAAGAGAACAGATACACAAAATCCTCCACATGGTGTTTTCTTAACTTAACACAACTTTAGTAGCTATTTTTAGTTTAGTTATTTTTATAAATAAGGGCATTGACCTTGGAAAATGGGTCGATGGTTTTTGGAGAGAAAGATTTTTTCTGGAATTTTGTAAGAGAACTATTTCTATGCAAGTTATTTTAATTAAGAAGTTATGTTTAGAACCAAGGACACTTCTTTCATCCTAGGCGTGAAAGTGATTGGACTAAGGGTTAATATCTTTGTCTTTGGATTCAATATTTTCTCCTATATTGAGTAAGAGTTGTTGTATCTATTATTTAAATTTATCTTATAATGTTGTAACAGTTCTTTTATTGTAGTTGATGAATAGAAATCGATTGTGTTAACCTTTGATTCATAATAGAGCATTGAAAATTACTTTTTCTTTGGCTAACTTCTTGTCATGTATATATTTTATTTCTATAACTATTATCTCAGACAATGTTGAATGTCTACTAATCGAAATGGTATTAATGCTATTTTGAAGTAGTTTAAATATTATTCATCTGCATGCTAAGGTATAAAGGTTATATTGCAACCCATCCTTCCCCCAACACATAGTTAGATTCCCTCTATAATATGGTTTAAATCTCTATCTTTCTTTTTTTATAAAATTTATTAAAGAAAAAAAAAGAGAATTGCATAGCCTGAGCAAAGGCTTAACAAAAAAGACATATCTGTCAATCACAGTTAAGTCCCATCAATAATTCCAGCCAGTTCATGAATCTGGATAACCTTACCACTCATTAAATGCTTACGATTCTAATTGGGCCTCTTAAGCGGGTTTGGTTCTTGCTGTTGATTTAAAGGGATATTTGTCCCCTCAACATAATTGGCGCTAGAAGGAGGGATGAACGAATGCACGGCTAACAACATTTCTAATAAAATATTATGTAAAGTCTATAGATTCAAGGTACCCCACATGCATGGCTAGTCACTCTCAAGACAACCCACATACAGAGAGTATTGTTGATACGAGTAACTCACCTGAAAAAGAAGAGGAAGAACACATGTACCCTAAAATAGCTTATGCTCTTCCCCACGAAGATTTAAATAAGTTCATAATAATCACTAGATCTTATGCCCGACAGATCGTAGAATTACCTTTATCTCTTTTACTTCGTCGAAGAAAAGAAATAAGAAGATGAGTTTTTGACACCCTTAACTAGGTATTTTCTCACACAGTAGAAGACCTGATAGATTTTTCCGTTACATAGATTGAACAACCCCTTCATTTGATACCTGAAACATCGGCTAGTAATTACTCTGAACCTGACAATTTTGAATCTGAAGAGGAAGGGTCTAACTCAGATCACTTAGGTTCTAAATTAGAAGACATGGAGGATAATAACGATAATAATGGATAAAGGGGAGATCAACCTAGAGACAAACAACCATGGATGGCCATAAATGCTCTGAAAATCCCAAGATGGGTGCATAACCTACCCAAACATCTAGAAAAATTACTTCCTAAATTTGACCTTGAAACCTCCAGATTTCCTCAGGACCATATTGAGAATTTCATATTAGCTATAAGATTGATGAATGTGAAACACGAAGATGTAGTGTGTAGGATTTTTCCTTATACCTTTGAAAATTTATTCTCGACTTGGTATTTCAACCTGCCAGTTCCATAAGTAGCTGGACAAAGTTTCAAAATAATTTCTTGCACAAATTTGTCGAAGAAACTACCACAAGATATTTAATGGCTAAAATTTTCGCTGCCACTGTGAGTCCAAAAGAAAATGTTAAAGATTCCAACCAAATTTTCATCACCATTTTGAAAAAATTCCAACCAAAGGATAAACCTACCCAAGAGTTTCAAATTGAAGTATACACTAATGCTCTCCAAGCTTCTATTTCCATGTTCATAAAAAGGGCTTCCAAACATACCCTAGCTAAAAATTTCGAAGAAGATAAAATGATTGAATTCGAAATGAAAGGGTGCAAAGAATTTCATATATCACTATTGTTGCGCCTCTTTTGTCACCTAAATGAGCAAAATAGAGGTGATTACAATCTTAGTTGGGTTAGATAAGCAAGACAGCAGTAAAGGAAAGGGTTAGAAGAATAAACATAAAAGACTAAGATAAGAATTAAACTAGGAAGGGAAAAAACAATTAAACTATTGTGCATAAGGACATACGAACAAGAAACAAACAAGACTCGTGTCACCAATGGAAAGGATTGTATTAGTGAAAATAAAACACCAAAGAGAAAGGGGACTTTGGGTCCCTTCTTCCTCCAAGGGAGAGCTCTTGGATCCCCAAGATTGAGCTCTTCTTACAACTTGAAAACTTGAAATAAATGGTGAAAGAATCCCAAGCTAACCCACTCAAAAGGTGATGTGGATTGCTTAAATAGAATGGTGCTAGTATGCTCTTGGTGAGAAAATAGGTTTCCCCAAGAGAATAGAAGTAGCATAACCTTGCAAACAAATTCCTTGAAAATGTAGTGCACCCATGGCCTTGTTTTATAGCACCACTTTGAGGTATTGTGCAACCAGCTTTTAGTGTGAAAAGGGGTTGTTTAGGGCACCTTTAGGTCTTTGACCAACCACCCAGTCAGATCCAGTCGAGATTTGGATGTTAAAATGACTTGGAAGCTGAACCAGAAGTGGGTGGGAGGTCGACCAACATCATAAATGCACCGTTATCGGGTGTGTGTGGGTTTTAGCGTCCACAGTTGCGCATCATGCCCATGTGAGCTTTTCCTACTTTTCTTGATGGCACATGTGCATGCACACCCTGTATAGTCATAGTGCATCCTGATTTTATAACTGGTTGTATAGTTTTGGACCTTTTGGAAATTCTTTTTTGGTAATTTTGGTCCATGGGTGAACTCATAGCTGTTTGAAGATGTTGCATTCCTGTAACCATTTGCGGACAAAATTTCAGTGATAACGGATGCCCCTTGATGGATGAGGTTAGGAGCATACAGATAGCCAAAATTCATCAATGTTTCTTCTACTGAGAGTATCGTTGTAAGAAAGAGCGGTAGTGAGAGTATCAAGAATGACCCATTGGAGAGAGAAGGGAACCTGTAGGACCTAACCTTTCGCAAGGTGTGGAAAATAAATTGTGTACAAACGAGGCGAGCATGCCCCATGCTCGTGTCATGTAACTCAAAAAAGGGTGTTGTACAGTAACTGAAATTGTGTGTTGATGTAGAAAATTGCAGCGCCCTCGGGGGCGGTTTTGATAAAGGCAGAGGACAATTCTGATGAGGAACAATACTCTAAATAGTAGGCAATGACACCTATAAGAAGTATCATGGATTCTGTGGGCATTGATAGCCCAACAACGTTCAAAGGTCTTTGGAAAATATAAAAATAACTGCAATAGTCACAAAGTAAGACCCACCATAACATGAGAAAGTGTTGAAGTTGAATGTTATGGGGGTCAACGACAGCAGAGAGCAATGATGGTTCTCACTGTGTCATCTGAGACTCCTCATTGTAAAGGTAATGAGAGTCAAGATACTATCACCCTTCTGGGAACTGTGTTGATGTCACACTAGTGTGTGATGACCAAGTACCTGCACACATGACAACCAAGTACCTGACGTGAACGATATTTGAAGATAATCGAACATATAATTGTTTATTTGATAATTTTGAGCATGAGCATGCATACCTGAACAAGGTATGGAAAAGTGGCTCCCTGGGGGATAAGGATGAAAAATGGCCCGGGGACTGTCTTGATGTAGATGACGGGGTGATGATCTCATGGCTAAAGACGGATCAAAAAATGGACGCTCGGATCTCCCAGAATTGAGTCTGGAAGTTTGGCAAAAAGGGCCTATATATAGCTTTAGGGCTGACATTGCCACCTCATTTGTACTTGCTTCTATAGTGGTTAAATAGGAGATTGCAGAGTAGATTCAGAGATTCCAGTAGTGTGAGGAAGTCGATCCGGGAGGTGTGAGAGTCAGTTTAGTGGTCTCACCCTCCTGTACAGTAGTTAGGTGTCAATTTTTGGGTAGGATCATACGAATGGTTGTACAGTGGGTTTTTAGTGTTGTGGCCCCCCACATGCGCAGGCGATTGGTGGCAACCCATGCATGAATGTGCGGCTGGAATGGTCACAGACGCATAGGGGGGCCATGTTATTTGGGAAAATAGGCGCGCATGGGGTGCACGCCTGTCCGAAACACAGTCGTCCATATGTGTGCGGCTCTGTTGCTGACAGTTGCACATGAATGTGAAAACATGTAGTGAATAGGAGCACACCGAATGTGTGTCTGTGGGATAAAAAAGTGTGCATGTGTGTGCACCTATGGGGAAAACAGTTATGCCTTTGAGGCAAAGCTGAGGGTGAGAAAACTTATCTCCCTCTTTTTTCTTTTTTTTTTGGGAGATTTTGGTGTTTTTGTGATGGTTGATCGAGTACTGTATATGTGGATGCAGGCGGTTCGTGATGCTTTGGAAGCCTATGGGTTGTTGAATTTCTTTGAGTGCCCACTGTTGAGGGAAAAGGAGTTTTTGCTACAATTCCTAATCTCGATGTGGAGTCTAGAGTTGCAGTGTTTTATTATGCGTGGGGAGCACTTGGAATTCTTCGCTAAGGAGGATGTCTATTTTCTCACTGGACTCCCTTTTCAGGGAACCCTACTGACAGCTGAGCCAGTGGTAGTTGGAGAGGGGAAGTTGGCTACCCTTTCCCAGACATATTGTTCAGGAGAGGATTTTATGTCTGGGTAAGTGGTGAGGATTGGGGCGATGGATGCCCTGATGCATCATTGCATGGCAGCGATGGTTGTGAGAGTGTATGGGTCGATCGTGAGTCAGCGTATCAGTGGTGGCCAGCTGAGGATCATGTAGCGGGCACTAGGGGGTGAGCATTTCGCCTGGGGCTTGATGTTGCATGCCAAGATGGTGCGAAAACTCACCAAGTGTCGAGCGACCGACTCAGGGGATTTTAACTTTGGATCTATCCTGCTGGCTTGGTTTTTAGAAAGGGTGTCGATGTTGCGCCCGAGAGTTTTGTTAGACCTGTCGGGAGCACGAGAGTTGTGACTACGGCAGTGATCGACGATTTTGGTTCGTCATTGGGGTGGGGAGGGTGGCCACTACTTCAAAGTCAAGGTTGCATAGGTGTGGCATCAGATGCCATGGATCATATTACAGTTTCCATACAATGGGATAGATTTCCGTGATGACCCTAAGATGATATTACCTCTGGGAGAGGTATTCGATCGTCGAGGTATGATGTGTTGGTTGTTGGTTTTGTTGATTTATTTTCTAGATAGTATAACATATGGTTGATATTTGTATGGATGATGATGTTATCATGTGTTTGTTTGTGTAGATGTGGGACTGCGTGGACGAGAGGTCAAAATGATAAGAGCGCCAGCCCGCCAGGGACCTGTGAGACCACCATAGGGAAAACTGCGAGCAGGGGAGAGGCGATGTCGAGAGGATGTTGGGGTGAGGCCTGGTGATGATGATAGAGAAGCCCATAGACGTTGTTATGATGACCCCAGGGCAGGGCTATCACATGCTCCTCCGGCCAAGGCCGGGGGAGAGTTTGATGATTTCCGCCGCCGACTAGAGGTGGTTCTACAAGAAGTGCCCGAGAGGATGTTGGTGCGAATCTAGGATGAGGGGATCCTGGAGAAATGTATTGGGCTTCCAGCAAAGTTGCAAACTTTGAT
>JASDQU010883692.1:19691-32653 GCA_032191745.1 Picea mariana | reverse complement strand
ATCGACGGAGTATGGTGTCGACTCCTCACCGATATAAGATGTCCCCGATGAGGAGATAGAGAGGTACCTGGTGATGAATACGATGACGATCATCTATGGAGAGGTGGTTTTCAAATTTTTGTCTTTGGAGATAGACAAGAAGATCGCCATACCAAGGGTCATCTGAGGGTATAAAAAAAATATGTTCATCAGGGAGGTCGGTATTGACTGGTGGACTAGTAGTGTCAGAGGGAAAAGTCTTGATAAGTTTGGTGACGATGAGATCTTTCTTGCTCTTGGGTGTTGAAAATTCAAGATCATATTCCTGAAGGATGACAATCCATCGAGTGAATTTACCATTAATTTTTCAACGACTGAGCAAGTATTGCATGGGGTTGGAATCTGCGATGACTTTGGTAGTTCGAAGCAGAATGTAATGGCACAATTTTTGGACTAGGAGGACAACTGTGAGGGCTATATTTTCTTCATTATTGTACTTCAATGGTGTTCCTGAAAGGTTTTTACTAATGTAGTAAATCACATGCCCACAAGCGTCATCCCCTATTTGGACGAGCACTCCTGCTACTGAAACGGCTAAGGCTGATATGTAGAGGAGATAATCACAGTTATAGTCAGGTGGACTAATCAACGGGGCATTGGAGAGATCTTATTTGGGATCATCAAAAGAAGTTTGGGCATGTTTATCCCATTGAAATGGGATGTCGTGACAAAGTAAGTGAAGGAATCCATGTGCGTGAGTAGCGTAATTTGGGACAAAGCATCATAAAATGTTGGCTTTGCCTTGAAGGCTCTATAGTTGGCATAAATTTTGTGGGGGTGGAATTTATATGATGGCTTGGACTTTGAGGAGGTCCATAGTAATTCCACATTGGGAAACTATGAACCTAATAAGGCGCCCAATAGTAATGCAAAATACGCACTTGAGGGTGTTCAAGCGGATATTGTACTGACAACACCTTTGGAAGATGATATGAGCCAGATCGTAAAAAATGTATGTCATGGCCCGCTGGAAAGTGGCGTCGGCATTCTTGAGTCCGAATGGCATGAAATGATATGAAAAGGTGCCCCAAGGGGTCATGAATGCGGTATTGTATTGATCGGTAGGGTGAATTTGGATTTGGTTGTAACTAGAGAAACCGTCCATGAAGAACAAAGCCTTGTGACCTGCACAATCATTGATTATTTGGTCGATGAAGGGTGTTGGAAAGTTGTCTTTGGGACAGGCATGATTGAGATCACAAAAGTTTGTACGGACACAGATAGTGCCCTATTTTTTGTTAACAGGGACAGGGTTGGAGACCCATGACGTATAGGCTATGGGGTAAATGAACCTTGTAGAGCATAGTTTGTCAATCTCGACTTTGATGGCCGCTGCCTTGGATGGGTGTAGTGGTCGCTATTTTTGGCGGACGGGTGTAATATCAAGCCAGGTGTCTATGCGATGTTCAACAACAGAGGGATCAAGGCTAGGCATCTCTGTGTATGACTAGGTGAAAATGTCTCAGTATTCCTAGAAGAGGAAATTGTAGGCGGTGATTTCTTCTAGAGAACATGCAACGCCAATGGTGATTTCCTCGATAATTCCAGATTTGATGGAAATATCTATTTTGATGGTTGGGGATATATTGGCCATATTGACTTCCTCGAAAACTTCAGGGGTAGGGATAGGGTTATTGAACCAATCTATATGCCCTGATGCGAGAAAATATTTGGTTTCGACTGCGTATATGGGGTGTTGGTTAGGGGGCATGAAGGCTTACTATGAAAGAAAGAGTGCTCTGTGGTGGAGCACATCCCATGGGTAATCGGGGGTAGTTAACTCCTTGAGGATATCTTCATCACAAAGAAACTGGCGTGAATATAGGGGATCGAGAGGAGTGACCTCGGTGACTGTCATTGTGCCATTATCTCCTTCTAATAAAGACATAGGGGGATTGATGGAGGGGTATTGCGATGGCTCACTTGACATAAACCAAATATCCAGATATTGTGGGTTAAAAATGATAGTCAGGCGTAGAATGTTTGTGGGGAAATGAATTGGAGAATTGGGGGATTTAGGGGTAGCTCCTCATATAAATCATCTAGGAACCATGGGGGATAAGGGAGTGCCTTAGGTTTTGGTGGGAAGATATGAACCATATCAATTGATGGGGTAAGGGTATTTATCGGGTCTGTCAAGGGGGTATGATTTTGAATAGGGGCCAGTTGATGACGCCTGTATTCAATGATCATAGGACATTGATATGTGAAATGAGCAAGTGATTCACATAGAGAGAAAGGACATCTCATGAGTTCGTTGACTGAGGTTGTGACATAATGGATGTCAATGACAGGAATTGGGGTGGTTGTTTGTTGAAATCTCTGGCGTACAGTTGTTAGTGTCTATTGGAATTGAGGTAATGTAGGACAATGGTGTGTGTAATGGCCATATTTTGAACAGATGGCACATGCAAATTTGGTTCGCACTCCTTTGTTACTTGTGTTCTGTGAGATAGCGACAATACTGGAGGAAGAAACTAGTGGTGGTGGTGCTTGAGGGAGTTGGATGAGATTATGTAACTCGAGAAGAGATGGGC
Source organism: Picea mariana (assembly GCA_032191745.1). NCBI lineage: Eukaryota > Viridiplantae > Streptophyta > Pinopsida > Pinales > Pinaceae > Picea > Picea mariana. The sequence continues at coordinate 30,077 of JASDQU010883692.1, read as the reverse complement.
ATTGTTGGTGGCGTGTCTGTATTTCTTGCATAGTGCTCAAGGGGGTTGGATGTGTGGGGGAAGTGGAGCTATGGGCTCCTTCTTCTTTCTCCTACCCCCATCTGTAGTAAGGGGGTTAGTGAGTGGGGGTGTAGGGGGTATTGTGGGAGTGAGTATGGGAATCTGCATCAGGATTCCTTCTATTTGGGAAGGGAGGGATGGTTAAGGAACCATCTCAGGTGGATGTAAATACCAAACTAGGATTGCCAACACCATATTAGGAAGGGTAAGCATTGCAGTGACCTGGAAAGCTTGTACACCTGGTGGGGGGTAAAAGAAAGGGATTTGGATAATGGCTTGGGGGACTATTTCCCAAACCGGGATCTGGCCCTGGGGAAGATCAGGAACAGGTCGAGCTGAATTAGTTCCAGAAGGTTCTTGAGGGAGAAGTTCTGTGAATAGTGGGATGTCAGGGATGAAAGAGGCCTCAGTGGGAGGGAGGTTAGTTTTAGTTGTTGTTCCGTTGGAGAATACAACACATACTTGTGCTAAGGGGGAGGAGTAGTGGTGCTCTGTGGTATGTCCCTAGCAAGTATGAGTCTTTGAAGATTTTGGGGCCCATCTCAATGAGTGGATAGGCATCGGGATTAGTGTGGATAAAAGGGAGGATGTTATCAATGTTGGATGAAGGGTTAGGCTCATAATGTGATACTTGATTGATGGTAATGACCTTTCCATTATGGGGAAACATCATGGTTCGAAACACAGAAGAGGTGATGGACTTCATAGAATACATGTAGCTACGACCAAACAAGATATTGTAGTCGAGCGGGGCAACGATAACCTCAATGTCAATCAGAACGATTTCCCCCCCGTGCTTGACAAGGACATTTTGGAAGAGTCCTTCGGGGGATGAGGGTCTGCCATCGTAGGCTCTTAAGGTAATGGAATATGGTATGAGTTCAGGGGAACCAAGTTTTTTCCATACAGATTTGGACATGATACAGGTGGATGTGCCTTCATCAATGATGCATTGGTGAACTGTAATGTTCCAAATTTTTAAAGGGATTTGAAAAGCAATAAGAGTGGGGAGGCGAGGTTTTCTGCTATTGAGGTCAAATGTGATGAGTCAGGTATTGGCAGGGTCGACTTCTCCCAGGGCGGAAAGTAAGGACTTCCACTGGGTGGGACAAGTTTGAAGGACTTCTAAGACTGACATGGCAGCTAGAGATTGTGCCAAGTCATCAACCAAACTGTAATTATGCGCTGGCCTAGCTTGAGGATTGTGGACATTCCTGCGCAATGGGATGTGGGGAATACAAAGGGGGGTTTCAATATTAGGGTGAGGAATTATGAGATGGGTTCCAATTGTGACTGGAATTGCTTCCAAGGTGGTGAGAGCATATTCAGGGGGTGTGCTATAGTAACGACTGTGCATTTGAAGAAGGACTTATTCCTCACTAGTAAGGAGGATAGTGCGATCGGCAGAGGTGTCCGTATTGGGATACTGTCCCAACTGTGGTGGGGTAGGCTGCATGTCTGGTTGGGTATTTATAACTCCTTGGTGTGGGATGGGGGTTTGTAGTATAGCTGGGGGGGGTTGCTACACATATGGTTGTGGGGCCTGCTGAGGTGCAGGCGGTGCTGAGGTAAATGGTCCATTCACAGACTCTTTCATCCTCTTAAAGTCGGTGATTTGGGGGCAATGGTGAGTATAGGGACCAAACTCACCGCAAAGGGCACAAGAGAAGGTGGTCCTAACATTGTTGTTTTTCCTTCCTTGACATTTGTTGTTGTTGCCCCCTTGGGGGTTTTGATTCCCCTGGTTTTGGTTGCACCCGATAGACTGGTTCTGCTGGGGTTGGTTCTGGTTTCCTCCTGGTTCCGAATTATTATTGTTCCAATTTTTTCCTTTCTTTCTGGTATTGTTAAATTGATGGGGTGGATTTTCCATGTTCAGTTGTTCAAAATTTTGATATTGTTGAATGGGAGAGGGTTGAAAAAAATTAACCTCAGCATGTGGTGTTCCTTATGGTGAAGCCATAGGCTGTGGGGGGACAGAAAATGGAAAGTACAGATTATGTTGAGGCGATACTCCATAAGGTACATAGGAGGGTGTGGCGCCTTCACTAGTGCTTAGGGTATAGGCCGAGGTAGAGGGAGTACCGGCACTTGGTTGGATAGGTGGGTGGTTTAGGGGTGTGAATGAGTGAATGTATGCCAAATTTAACTTTTGTGTGTGAATGAGTGAATGTGTGCCAAATTATTAATGAATTAGGTGTCACCTTGCTGCATGTGGACTTCACTTGGTCCTTACAAGTCTTTGATTACCTATTTAACTAAATGTCATTGGTACAACTTTGTGGAATTCAAAAGTCCCTAGGAAGCTAGCATGTGTACATGTGGGTTTTTTACTATTCCTTTAAATCCCTAATGTGATTTAATATAAGAAATCTTTGAAACTATCCTATATTATGATCATGTGGGCATGTATGGGCCCGTTACAAAACCTTTAAACTTCCCTAGTGATTTAATCTAAGAAAGTAAATTTCAACACTATCCTATCTTTGTAGCATGTGGGCATGTATGGGCCCATTACAATATTGAGATGTTTTTTGAAAAATAAACTAAGAGGAGTCCCAACGGGGCTATTGTCCTCTCCTAAAGATTTTATCTTTTTAAGGGAGATGAAATTGTCTTTTAACCTCTTTCTGATTCTCAAGATCGCTTTGGAGTGAGAGAGAAGAGCATACTCAACGTTTGATATCCAATTTCTAGTCCCAATGCAAGTTTTATATGTGATGTAGAATGATTCCAACATTTAGTCAAAGCAAGTCGTCCATGTGGCGAAATAAAATGCAAAAAGAGGAAAAATAATGATTTTTAAACCCTAAGTGCCTATGTGTTTTGACTAATCCCTTTATATGAGAGGGAATGTAAGTGTGGTGTAGATTAAAACATGCATGGAATCATCTTTAAGAAGGCTCTGGGCCTTCAATAGATCATAAAAAAGATTACAATGTGTGATTTTTTGCACAGGTGTGCAAGTTTCAGACTAGACAGAGGCGCTCTCAGTGCCAATGCACGAACTGAAAAAGATTTTTGAGCGCAGGTGTGCAAAAGGCACTAAGTAATGCATTGATTTTGGCGCACGTGCACACGATGCGCAACTATGGGCCAATAAACCCACACACAACTGTGACATAGTTGTGAAGAAAATTCCATATGGAATTCTTTCAACTCAGCTTTGAATTTGATGTTTTGCAGGTTGGCTTGGGCCGGTTATGGTACCTGCAGGTTAAATAAGTAAAAAAAATAGCTAAAATAACCCAAGTGGGGTAGGAAATTGATACCTTTCCCCAGTGGAGTCGACAATCTTTTCAACCTCTTTTGTCACCTAAATGGGAAAAACAGAGGTGCTTACAAGCTTAGTTGGGTTAGCTAAGAAAGACAGTAGTAAAGGAAAGGGTTAGAAGAATAAACATAAAAGACTAAGCTAAGAATTAAAATAGGAAGGGAAAAAACAATTAAACTATTGTGCATAAGGACATAAGAACAAGAAACAAACAAGACTCATGTCACCAATGGAAATGATTGTATTAGTGAAAATAAAACACCAAAGAGAAAGGGACTTTGGGTCGCTTCTTCCTCCAAGGAAGGGCTCTTGGACCCCCAAGATTGAGCTCTTCTTACAACTTAAAAACTTGAAAGAAATGGTGAAAGAATCCCAAGCTAACCCACTCAAAAGGTGATGTGGATTTCCCAAATGGAATGGTGCTAGTATGCTCTTGGTGAGAAAAGAGGTTTCCCCAAGAGAATAGCAGCAGCATAACCTTGCAAATGAATTCGTTGAAAATGTAGTGCACCCATGGCCTTGTTTTATAACACCACTTTGAGGTATTTTGCAACCAGCTTTTAGTGTGAAAAGGGGTTGTTTAGGGCACCTTTAGGTCTTTCACCAACAACTCAGCTGGATCCAGCCGATATTTGGATGTCAAATCAACTTGGAAGCTGAACCAAAAGTGGGTGGGAGGCTGACCAACATCATAAATGTGTTGTTCTCAGGTGTGTGCGGATTTTAGCATCCAGAGTTGTGCATCGTGCACATGTGTGCTTTTCCTACATTTCCTGATGGCACATGTGTGCGTGTGCCCTGTATTGTCATAGTGCATCCTAATTTTATAACTTGTTGTATAGTTTTGGACCTTTTGGAAATGATTTTTTGGTAATTTTGGTCCATGGGTGAACTCGTAGCTATTTGAAGATGCTGGAATCATGTAACCATTTGCAGATGAAATTTCAGTGGTAACAACTATTAAAAAGGAAACCCTGCGACTACTTAAGAGAGGACTTTTGTTAACAAGACCCCTGGGAAAACAAAGAGAATAAGGTCCTAAAAAAGAGGGAGGGGATTTGGAAAACCTCCAGCGAATGATCAAAATAATTTCCAACGAGATCATAGACATGAAAAGGAGTGTTGGGGAAGGAAACCAAAATCAAAGACCTTATAAACATTTTTTTAAAAGAAACCCACCCTTCAAATATATAGAACCTCCCCCAGATAACCTAAACGTCGACTTAGGGAATGTAGAATATGACTCGTTTTGCACATATCACCAAGAAAATCATTTAGAAATGGATTTCCCTTGATGGTTGCATCTTATGAATCTAATGGCTAAACAATTCCTAGACTAATTCTCTCTAACCAAACAAACAAGTGGCTCGACAACAAGTGTTACCAATCAAGAAAGTCAAGAGACATTGGAAGAGACAACCCTGTTGTTATGGGATTCCAACCACCTCATGCCTTTCAGTGTTGTCGCTGAAGTGCAGGGACCTCCTGCGGAAGTTATAGTTTTACAGACATCAGGTAAAAGTCAACATGTCTAAAGTAATCCCATCGATACTCAATTGTCTCTAGGAAATCAAGTGGTCAATCACCCCAAACCCCTATTTTCCTCTCAAAAAAATCCCATAAACATACACACAAGGGAAGCTCCTAAGATAGACTACAATGTGGTGGAAGGCTTGAAGAAGATGAAGGCCAATGTTGTTTTCATGAACATGTGTACGAGCCCTCAACAAAAGGATTTTATGTTATAGGCCTTAAAATTAACTAATACATCTTTGATGAACATTAACCAAGGAGACGTCCCATCTCCCATAGATTTAAAAAATAAACCAAGTGTGAATGTTCGTTCTTTAGACAAAAAAGGAAGACCTTTTGTTACTCCTTTCTTTTCAACTTTTGAGGTTTTTAACAGAAATCTACATAATTTCCTAGTCGATTCAGGGGCACCTTCAAATGCCATGCCATTGTCAATATGCAAGAAATTGAATGCAACCCCACTCAAAAGTGACAAACACATTATAGAAATAGATAGGAATCAGGTAAAGGTCATTGTGGAACTTAAATATGTCATGTTCATAATTGCTACACACCCCAAATCTATTCAAGTAATTGACATAATCGTAGTAGACATCTCAGAGGCCTATGGAATGCTACTTAGTCGAGATTGGTATGATAAATTAAAGGAATACTTAAGTACCAACTAGGATCACCTTTGGTTTCCATTAAAGGCACATACAAACATGATCAGGATTAACATAGAAATATATCTCAAACATATTTTCATTGATTTAGAGACCCCAAATGAAACCTCGTCGATAGATTTCCTTGTGTTAGGAAACTACTCTTGTGGTTTTTTTTTTGGTAATTTCACCCCTCACATGTTTGACATACCTCCCACAAAGAAATCCAAAATGATTTTTCAAATAGACTTACTAGCGGCCTCAGAAGAAAGCATTCTCTGTCAAGATGCTCCGATAGAGGTAGCAGACAACGAGGTTGAAATTGAAAAAATAGCTAGACATGAAGAAGTTAGAAATTCCCCTACAAAAATTTGGACGTTGTACTTTGATGGTTCTAAATCGCAAGAAGGGCCAGGAGCAAGATGTATCCTCATTGACCCAAAGGGGAAACAAAACTTCTTGACCTGCAAATTAGAATTTGAATGCACTAATAACACTGTTGAATATGAAGCTCTAGTCCAGGGGATAAAGAAATCCATCGACTTAAACATCAAAGAATTGAAATTTTTTGGAGACTCCAAAATTATCGTTAGGAAAGTGAAGAATGCTATCCATTGCAATTCACCTCACTTAAGAAATTACCAGAAAGAGGTGCACAGACTAATAGACAATTTTGAGGCCTTCAACATTACCACAGTTCCGAGGATGCAAAATACCCTTGTTGATTCTCTATCCACTCTGGCCTCAATATTATCTCCTTTAGAATAATATGAAGCATCAACATTTGCAGTAGAAATTATCTTCAAACTCTCTGTACCTAACAACATTTCTAACTCGAAAGTCATTGAAGGGGATGAATGTATTGTAGATTTCCTGACTAATCAGGATAATTTTAAGGATTTGGCCATTGATGATGAAATATTACAATAAATACTCACATAATCAAATCTCCATGAATAGAAGAAGGGACCAGGTCACCCTGGTGACAAACCAAAGTTCCACACAATACCAAAAGGAGTGGCCAATATGGAGAACCTTTTTGACTTGAGGAAAAGGTTTAGAGGACCAAATAATAAAAAAACAAAGAGCTCAGGTCCCATATAAGATACTACAAACCTAGGGACCCCTCAGAACCCCAAGAATGTCAATTTGGATAAGACGATTTCCAAAGAATATAGGAAAGATTATCTCAAACTATTTAAAGAATATCAATATGTCTTTGCTTGGTCCTACCAAGAATTGAAAACATATGATAATCGCATTATCCAACACACAATCCTGTTAAAATCTGGAGTAAAACCCTTTCAACAAAAGATTAGGAATTACCACCCATCTTTGGAACCTCCTATGTATCAAGAGATGAGGATATTATTATATGCCAATATTACCTTTCAAGTAAGACACTATTCTCGAGTAGCCAATCTAGTGCCCATCAGAAGTAATTATGGAGAGATCTGCCTGTGTGTGGATTTCAGAAACCTTAACAAAGCATCAAAGAAGGATAACTATTTAGTCCCATCCATGGAACAACTCCTATAGACAATATCTGACTATGGATTTTTTCCCTCCTAGACGGTTTCTCGGGATACAACTAGGTCTTGGTTTCAGAAGATTATCAATTAAAAAATACCTTCGAGACCAAGTGGGTAACCTTTTCTTATAAATGCATGCCCTTTGGCTTGATTAATGCAAGAGAAACCTTCCATGGGGCCATGGAGGTAGTTTTTCGGGGTTTGATTAACAAGTGTGTGGTATTTTATTTAGATGACGTAATAGTATACTAAAAAAACAAGGAAGACCACATTCAACATTTGACTTAGATCTTTGAAAGGTGTAGGAAATATGGAATATATTTGAACCCTAATAAAACCATCTTTAGTGTAGAGTAAGGAAAATTATTAGGTCATATAATATCTCAAGGAGGAATTAGCATCGTCCCTGAGAAGATAAAGAGATAGCTCAAGTCTCCTTGCCTCACAATAAAAATGCCATGCAATATTTATTTGGGAAAATCAATTTTGTGAGAAACTTTACTCCTTACTTCACTGAAACTGTCGAACCTTTACAAAGAATGATTCACAAAGATACATATTTTAAATGGAATGAAGAGAGGAAATGTGTTTTCAATAACATCAAAACTACCATATCCCAAGCACTAGTGTTATGAAGCCCTAATTTCAACAAAAACTTTTTCCTTTATATCTTTTCTTCTGACCAATCCTTGGCTACAATACTTACCCAAAAGGACTATGAAAACAATGAGGCACCACTATCATTTATGAGCACTAACCTTCAAAGAGATGAACTGAACTATCCGACTATAGACAAATAACATTACACAGTTTATAAAGCAGTCAAACATTTCAGATCCTATATCCTGAAGAATCACACTAAAGTCATAGTACCTCACCCCACAGTCAGATCGTTGTTCACCCAACAAGAAATGGGAGAAAGAAGGGGAAATTGGATGGAAGTAATTCAGGAATTTGATCTAGACATAAAACCTACCAAAATAGTCAAGGGTAAAGGATTGAGTAAACTGGTTGTCGAGGCCCAAGATCTAATCAACGAAGAAGAATTTGGTTGGGAAAATGAGTTGTCATTATGGTGTAGCGAATCCTTATATGTTAGTCCTAGGAAAACATCCTGGTAAAGAAACCTATCTTATCTCCTACACCATGGAACCTGTCTAGAAAACCTAAACCCTAGAGAAAGGAGAGCTCTTAGGTTAAAATCCACTCAATATAATTCATAAATTTTGTGCTTTTCCGCGTAAAATATCATGGAGTACTCCTTATATGTCTTGAACATGAGGATGAAGAAAAGGTACTGACAGAACTCCATGATGGCCCAAGAGGTGGACATTTTGTAGGAAAAACCATGGCTCACAAAATATTAAGGGTTGGTTATTATTGGCCCTTGACCAAGTTTTGAGGAAACCTTGGTCATATTTGGACCAATTTTGGACTTCGACACTTTGGTCAAGGAAGGAGTGTTATAACCCTAATTTGCATCAGACATGCTTACCTGGCATTAGGCCATCTCATTTTCCTTATTTGCCAAGCCAATACTGAACATCTCTTCTTAAAAACACCTTTTTTAAGGGCACACACTAGCTAACCCACTACAACCCACATGTACACTCTAACTAACCCACCACAACCCACGTGTACACATTAGATGCCCATTTCAGCACATGTGTACCTACAAAATCACGAAAAATGGAAAATTGCTGACGGGACACATAGTTTTGGGTAAGTTAACTAAACCTTTCGACCATGCATGTCCATTCACTCGACTAAATGCCTAGCTCCTTCTAGCCTATAAAAGAAGGGTTAGGGGTCCCATTTGAAAGGAGGAAAATAATAGTAAAGAAACTCTACCCGAATTATCATTCCCCTAGCCTCAACCTTTTGTAATGATTGTGTGAAGAGAATCATATACAGAAGTAGTTAGAGCATAGTTGAAGAGGATCCCAGGACTAGCTTCGAGGAGCAGTGTCGACCACATATTGTAAAGTTTACTCTTGTGAATATTAATACAAAAAGGAATACTTTTTTCATCCCACCATATCATGTGTTCAAATTGTGTATTTATTTCATGATATTGTCACACTTAACCCATCAATTAGTATATGAAATGCATGTTTCCAGATCTCTGTTTATCCATGTGTAAATGTAGGTCAGCTTTGGGAGGAGGCTTGTAGTCAAGGAGCGAGTGAAAGAGAAGGGATCGACATCAAATGAAGGATTTAAGGGGATTTAAGGTAGAGTTACCTAATCTTGTTTTCACATTTGTATTGCATGAATGTGGGGTTTTGTGTTGGGAGAATAGGGAAAAAGTAGAGGCCTTAAAATGGTCATTTTCTGCATGCATGATTAAACCCTAAGTGCTAGTCCATAGGAGGCATTTCCCACCCACAACAGAATTGGTGACAATACTAGGGAGTCTCTAGGGTTCTTTGGGGATCTTTTATTGGGTATTTTGAAATTAGTTTTACAGACTTTTTTGAGTTTTTGCAAGAAGTCTGAGTGTTCAGGGGATCTGGTTCTCAATACCAGTGTTCCTTTCTCTGCTTACCAGACTATTTATTTTCTATTTTTGAGAGTCTTAAGATCCATACGCCCCCTATAGTGTGATAGGACGTGTATGCACATGCCCTACCTTTAGTCAGCCCACGTATGTATGCCTGTTAATGAAGTGCATGCTACGTGTCTGAGAACCCAGGAAATCCTTCTTAGAAAGAGGCAGTCATGCTCTCCTCTGTAGAAGTGATCCTTCTTAGGGATCTTCTAGGTCCTTCCAGGTCTCTAATTGAACAGTCCATAGTTAGGTAAGAACCTCACGATTATCTTTGTTTTTCTAATTTTTTCTTGGCTCGTCTTTGTCAATGTAATTTTTTGCACCTTTAAGGGGTTCTGGTTTTCAATACCAGTACTCCCTAACTGAGCTTAGTTGTTTGTCTTTTTTTTTTGAGAAAAAACAGAGGCACACACGAACTGTAGTGGGCCTGCACACGTGCATACGTTCCCTACCTTTGAGAAGCCCGCTTGCATACACTGGTTGTTGAGGTGACAGTCACATGTCTATCTAGAATTCTTTTTGAAGAGGCAGTCATCCTCTTTCCTATCAAGAGTCATTTTTTCAAGTATTTTCTCGTCTAATTATAGTCTTTGTCATAGAATTTTTAGCCTAGGTTGGACTCCAGCAGAGCTTTCTTTTTCATTAAAAAATTTCTTCTATTTCTTAGTTTTTTTAATTTATTTTTAGCGTGAAATTTTGAGAAAAATGAGTTGGGGGGGCCATGAATCGTGTATTCGTCAATTTCTTTTAGAATATTTTGTTATTTATGCTTTGATTGGAAGAAAATATATT
>JASDQU010883692.1:0-17332 GCA_032191745.1 Picea mariana | reverse complement strand
TCAAACTTCAAAACATAGAATCAAACTATGCTAACAAATCAACTCACATTCATTCATAGATGATCAAGACATGGAGATAAATGACGTTCTTCTATTAATATTAACCTAGAATATGTTCTACAATATGTAACACTGCTTCACATGATGTGTTATGCTAACTCTCAACTACCTCCACCATCCTTGCCATGACTATTTAAATAGCCTTAGTCGTGAAACACAAGGAGGTGAAATATTTTGCAAATCAGTCAATTGTCAAATTTAATTATTCGGTTACATATTTTAAGGTTCATCCTCATGACACGAAGTTCATGAGGATGAGGCAATAAAAAACTATCCTAACATAACCTTGATAAAAAAATTATGATTCAATAAACATCCAACAATTGTCTTGGGCACGATCTGGAGCTAAACTTGGTACATTCGGCTTCCTGTATTGGTACCAGATCATGACAGGTAGATGGTACCAGATCCAAATAGTGCACAAATTGTTGGTACCAGATCATGACAGTCTACGACCATTGGTACCAGATCTAAATAAAAGGTGCGCTTGGTACCGGATTCAGACAGTGGCAATCTGGCGCATAATTACCAGATAGCTAAGCTAGTACAGGAAGGTTGGACTTATCTAGAGGTCAAAGGTTTTCCATGGCAAATTGAATAATTAGTACATGAAACATTTAATCTCCTAGCTCAATAAACCACAAAAATGCATGAATTAATTATACTTTACTTTATGACCTTATCAATGGATAATGGTAATGTTCTTTGTCATTTATCCAAGCTTAGGTAAGCCAAAAAGGTATAGATGAGGAGTATAATAGGGTAGTTGGGATGTCAATTTAGAGGCTTAACATTCCCCCATGCCAAAACCATTGCATGTCCTCATGCAACTGAAAACAAACCCAAAATTTTTCAAAACTTGAGGCTGCATTCTTTACTTTTGTGGATCAATGATGTTGATGGCTGAGGCTTCTTCTTTCAGCTCCCTTTTTATGACCCTAATGTATTGTAGGAGTCATAGTACCTTCTTGAGCTTATTATAAGTCTCTTCATGATCATATTGAAGTTGTTGGCTGGTTTCTTTCAATTGCTCATTTTCCTTTTTGATATACCTGTCCAATAGTTTGTATTCCTTCACTTCTTGTTTGAGTTTCTGATTTTGTTTTTGCAGTTCCCCAATCTTTTTCTTCATATATTCTTTTGTTAAGGTCCTTTTTGACTATATTATTACTGACTAGATGTATTCTCTTCCCTCTAGTTCCTCCCTCATCCCACATAAATTAATAGTGGCTCGTTCCTCGGTCAAACTAGGGATGTCATCCTAGACTGATAAGTCTTCAGAAGGGGGGGTAAGATTGATTGGATCTTCCTATGTATGAGGACTAAAAAATGTCTTTCCTTTCTTTTCCATGCTCCTTGTGGTTCTTTTACAAGAGGTATTGGATCAAGGGTGCTCACAAGCTTCCTTTTCTTCTTTTCTATTTGTAGAATGGTTAGAGGGGATTGTTATATAGACTGTTCACTTTTATTTTCTGAGCTATTCTTCTCTTTCCTTACAGTTTTTGTCGTATGACCCTTGTCCTCAAGTGATACTGTTGAAGTCTCCTCTACTAATTTGGTTTTACCTTTTGATTCTTGAATTTTAAAATTCTTATTGACTGTGGAAGAGGGCCCTGCTTATTTACTATCTTTTTCATGTTGGCTCACTGTTCTAGATGATGATGGAGTTGCCTTATCTTTCTTGCCCTTTTTCTTTTGAGGTTCCTTATTTTTATTTGGAGCACGTTGGGCTTCCTCCACAGGTTTGTTTTATATGGGATGGTGTTGAGTGATAAGGATTTTCCAACTAATCCTTTGCTTCCTTATTTCATGTAAAACTAACATCTTAATAAGACCTTGACGGTAAATACTAGTCTTTTCAGTTTTGGATAAGGATTTGACACCTCTTACCATTTTGTTCAAACTCATCCATAAAAAATATGGGAAATCAATTTCAGGGCCTCCTTCAAAGTGTAATAGAAGCCTAAGATGATATATGAAGGTTACAACATACCTTCCCTCACAAGTGAGGAATCGTTGAAGACTAGCAATCATTGGATGATACTCTTCCTTGATATAGTTCCTAGGGATCCCCTTTTTCCAATCAGCGTGTTGATGGTCTTCTTTCAAAAATAATTGGCACATTTCCTTGTTGATTCCTACACCTTTGAAGTACTTGGCTCCTATGTTAGGTAATCCCGTGACCTCCCTTAAGGTTTCTTCATTGATTGTTAGCTATAGATTGCCTATATGTGAAATCTCTCCATCGTAACCCTGAATAAATTTGTGAGATATCTTATCGTGTCAGCCTGTGAATTTCTCCAAAAATGGCATCCATCCCGATTTAGCATACTTCTCTCAACACAATTGGAACTCCTCAGTCTCTCTATAAATTTGGAAGACCGATTCGTGTCTACTTACGACCATCGTTATAAATTGTGAGAAAAGAATCGAGATGTAGGGAAAGGATTTAGTCAACTGATGAGGGTAAGGGTTTGGTACCGGAGATCGCAGAGAGGAGTAGGCTCGGAACTAGAGAAAGGTAACGACAAGGGAAATATGGTGATGGCGTCAATAATGTGAATGGTAAGTTTAAGTAAGGATGCCGCAAGGAAACTTTAAGACTAGATGAGGTTTATCTGGATAGCTTCGCCACCCAGATAAGCCATTTCATTTCTACCCGTTAGTGTAATGATGAGGACAAGATGTTGGGTGTCAAAGCATCATTTTGGGATAGGTGATTGGACTTCCGAGTGGTGAATTTGATGTTGGATCATGGTTCATGACACAAGATAAGTTCATGATTTGCTTAAGTACGAAGTACATTCATGGCCTATCATTACTATACATGCTTCATATTCATGCTTTGATGTGATTTTTCCCTCAACCATTTTCGATCACTTATGAGAGGATTGATTAAGTTTCGGCATATGGGTATGAGGGATAGGTGCATGGTTTTAATACTAAGGTCATAAGATCTAGTATATATTTTCATACCTATTGTAGTTTTATGAGCAGACGAAAATAAATACCATGTTACCTTTTCTTTTACCTTTGTATGATCAATACCCATAGCATATGCGACTACTTGTAGATTGTCAGAATTCATCTTTTTAGGCTGGATTTTTCTAGAAGCTTGGTACTAGAATTTCCTGTACTTATTTATTCTGTGCTAATCTTCTTTTGTGTTTGGTTCTGCAGGGTTGTAGGTTGATCATGTTGGTTTTTGAAGGTGAGATGTAAGTTTGAAAAAGCGTTTTGAAGGAGCTCTTTGACCTTCCCCCATGCCAAGGATGTTGCATATCCTTATGCAAGAAGATTCAACACTATGTAGCATAATGGAGAAAATATGATAAGAGAAAAGAAACCAAATCAAATTCCAGAAGCAAATTTATCACCTAGCATATGATCACATGCCTAAAAATTGAAATTGTCTTTCTTTTGATGACTTATTGACAAAGGTAACATTCAACAGTGAAAATAGGGAGGTTTTTATATGTTTTCCAAAAGAACAAATCCGAACTAACTTTCTTCAGAGATTTACTATCATTAGATGTTATAGATAATTTTCACAATATAAGTAGATTAGACTCCCTAGTTAGGGCTCCACTCTTAAGAAGTTTCCTTCTTAGGTAATGTAGGCTTTAGATGCCAGACCGGTAAGGTTGACTTAGGGTAATTATCAAATGGACATTTGCTTGTAGTAATTATGTTGCTTGTCAATCTGGAGTTTGTATCTCATAAATTCCAATAGTGACCTTTTCTAATAGAGTTCATTTTTTAGATGAAAAAAGTGAATTTTTCAATCAGACAAGTATAGATGAGACATTTCTCAACCAGAACCCACTGCTAGCAAGACTATTGAGTACTCCAGTGGGGTAGTTGTGATAATTAGTAAGAGATCTCTTCCCCAGGCAGAATGCCTCATTGCCAACAGGCTTGTTCAATACCTTGATGGGTTTGCCTAGTCATACCATAGACCGATACCCGCTTCTAGTAGACTTGTTCAGTATCTCGGTGGGTTAGCCTCTTAAACCCGTTTTCCATCAGAGGCTTCTTGTCCATAGCCACCTATTTTGGTTTTTATTAAAGAGTGATTTGCATGGTGACAGGGGAGGCTCGTCTGAAAACCTTTTTACAGGCTAGGATGGTATTGGAATGAAAGGTATATTCTCTTCTTTGAATGTCTTGGGTTGGGATGGTATTGGGTTGGGTTCCATCTTAAGTGGTTGTTGTATGGCTTTATACTTCATATTAATTGACATAAGATTTTGAAATATGTGTAGCATTCCTTGTCAATTAGGTAATGTTTCTTGATAGTACCATATAAGGACAGACTTCTGGTACCAGACCAGAACAGGATTTATGGTATCAAAACAGAACAGAGTGTTTTTTATTCCTACAAACTAATGTTTATCAAGTTCGTGAAGGATCAAATAAATTATAGTAATCTACTTACAAAAAAAATTGCGAAAGTAAAACAAAAGGAGGTAAGAATCTCTTGTTACCTTCAGCTTATTAACAAAACTCAATCCACACCTATGTACAAAAGTTTCTAATAAACCAATCAATCAATGTGGATCAGTAGGAAGGCTTCCTTCCTTACTGATCACCTGCATATCTGAATTCTATATTATATGAGTCAGAAATTCCTCTTTTGACAGGGCTTTGTTATAAATTCTCAACCGGTGACCATTCACAAGTAGTGGTGTTTGTTGTTCGTCAATTGTCTTTATCCTGATTGAACCATTATCATAGATAGTGTCAATTTCATAAGGTCCCATCCAACGAGTAGTTAACTTACCTTTGAAGTTCTTGAATATGTTGTCATACAACAGGTCCCAATCTCCTTGTTGAAAATGTTTGTTTCTTTTTGAGATAGTTGTCATGCCATTTTGTTCTCTGCTCTTGAATGAGGATGTTTCTTTGAAGTGCTTCCTGCCTGATTTTGTCCAACTCATTACACTGCAAAGAGTCTTTGTTGTTGGAATTCATCCAAGTTCATGCCAACTTGTACTCCAGTCCTGAAGGTTTTGATCTGGAATTCTATGGGAAGAAGCACCTACTTCCCATACACCAAGTCGTAGGGTGTATGTCCTGTTGTATTCTTCTAGGTGATTCTATAAGCCCATAAGGATTCTAGTAATCTGTCAGCCCAATCCTTGTGGTGTATTTGTATTGTTTTGGTAAGAATGGACTCAATAACTTTGTTGGTAGATTCTACTTGTCCATTTGCCTGTGGATGGTAGGGTGTAGATTTTCTGTGTTTGATTTGGTACTATTCTGTAACAGCTTTGACTAGGTTAGAGGTAAATTGAGTTCCCTGATCAGTCACAATTTCTCGAGGTACACCAAATCCAGTAAAGATGACGTTAAAAAGGAAATCTACCACCGATTGTTCACTTGCATCTTGCAAATCTTTTGCTTCAACCCACTTAGTCACATAGTTAGTGCATACAAGTATATACTTTTTCTTTTTATATGGAGGGTTAATGGGCCCTACAAAATCTAATTCCCATTTCTCGAAAGGCTCGATAACTACTTGGGATTGAAGTGGCATTTGGTCTCGTGCAGTAGGCTTACCCATTCGTTGGCATTCATCACAATTGGATACATAGGTTTTAGCATATGTGAAAATATGAGTCCAATAGTAACCAAATTGCATAACTTTGTAAGTGGTCCTCTTGTCTACGAAGTGTCCTCCACAAGGACCATCATGGCAGGCTTGCAGAATATCATGAATTTCATCTTCCCTTACACATCTCCTGATTACCAAATTTGGTCCTATTTTTTAGAGGCAATCATCGTGCCACATGTAGTTTGCACTTAGTTGAATTACTTTCTGTTTTTCTCTAGGAGACAATTTCTGAGGCATCTTCCCTATCACAAGATGGTTAGCTACATCTCCATACCAAGGAGTGAATGTAGAAATAACAAACAAATTTTCATCAGGAAAGTTATCTTCTACTGGTGCTTTATCTCCCAGATAGGGATGATTTTAAGGATGTAAATTTATTTTAAAATGTAGAAACCTTGGTGAATATTACTAATCCTTCATATGTCAATTATAAATGTTTGGCGATATTTTTTTAGAAATATTCAAATTTCTACATATTTTATATAGTTTTTATAAAATTTTGGCGATTTTTAAGGTAAAATAATTTTATCCTATAAAATTTGGGCAAATCATTTTTAAAATAGCGAATCTCATTTTTGGAAAAACCATGGAAAATTAGCCCATGAGAAAAATTTAGCCCCTAAAATCATCCCTGCTCCCAGATGAATCATTCTAGATAAGAAATCAGCCACAAGATTATCCTTACCAGGTCTATCAATAATGTTGATATTGAACTCTTGTAATAATAACAACCATCTTGTAACTCTAGGATTTGTTACAGTTTTGTTCATTAAGAATTTGATGGTTGAATGATCATTGTGTCCAAAAGCTTGATATCTTGTAATATAGTGTCTAAATTTATTGATAGCATGGACCATAGCTAGCAATTATTTTTCTGTGACCGTATAATTAACTTCAGCTGGAGACAGATTTTTACTGAAAAAGTAAATAGCATAGGGAATTTTATTTTCCCTTTGTCCAAGAAATGCCCCAAGGGCTGTCTCTGAGGCATCGGTACAGATATGAAAAGAGGGGACCAATTTGGTCCTCTTAATACAGGGGTAGTTGATAATTTCTGTTTTAGAATCTCAAAAGATATTTGGCATTCATCATCCCACTTAAATTCATCTTCTTTAGATAATAACTTTAATAAAGGGGTAGCTATGCTTGTAAATTCGGAATGAATCTTCTATAGTAGCCAGCATGCCCTAAAAAGTTGTGAACTTCCTTTTGTGAGGAAGGTATTTTTATTTGTGTGATAATATAAATCTTTGTCAGATCAACTCTCATTCCAGAACTAGAGATGTGATGCCCAAAACAATACCTTCAGTGAGATTCATTTTTGAATTTTCATTACTTAAGGAAAGATTAGTTTCCTTACACCCAATCAAGACTTTTTCTAGACTGGTCAAAGCTTCCTGGAAGTCTTTTCCATGAACTATAAATTCATCCATATAGACTTCCACGAAATCATTGGTCAAGTTAGAGAAAATGGCTAGGACAACCCTTTGAAAAGTGGTTGGGGCATTGCAAATTCCAAAAGGAAGCACCCTATAAGCATAGGTTCCCCATGTGCAAGTCAAAGTGGTCTTCTCTTGGTCTTCAGGTGCTATTTGTATTTGGTTATAACCACTAAACCCATCCAAGAATGAAAAATACTTCTTTCCAAACAAGGTATCCAACACTTGATCAATAAATGGTAAGGGAAAATAATCCCTATGGGTGGCTTTGTTGAAATCCCGTAAGTCTACACATATTCTCCACTTACCATTTTTCTTGGGAACTATGACAAGTGGAGACACCCATTGACTATCTAAAATGGGGTATATGAGATTAGATTGAAGGAGTTTTGCTAAGGCTGTCTAACTAGTCTGATTTGGTCATTAGTGTAGAAGTGATGTGTGCATGTGTCAGGGTGAATGCCTTTCATGTCTGCATAATCCCATGCAAAGGCATCAAATTGTCTTTGGAACATTTCAATTACTTCTGTATTTTGTTCTGGTTCCAAACTAGAGTTGATATACAAAGGTTTTCCTGGGCTAATCTCAACAAGTTCAGCAGTTTCTTCCTTCTTTGAGGAAGCTGGTGATAAAGTATATAGTTGAGTGATATTAAGGTGAAAAGTTTGTTGAAATTTGGAACTGAAAATGTGTGACAATTTTGCAAAAGACCTCGAGTATTCAATGCAATTTGTATCAGCCAAAAAAAAACTTAAGACTTGTTCATCTGATTGTTCTTACATTCCTCTTACTTGTTCAAGTGTTAACAGGGGTCTGATGCAATCTTCCTCTCCATAAGGGTTTTCTAACCAAATAGGTATTTCCTGTACCGTTTGGGTAGGAGGGAAGAGAACAATTTTTTGGCTATGTGTGCCATTGGATATAGTCATCTCACCAAACCGACAGTTGATAAAGGCATCTGTTGTGGCCAACCAAGGGCGGCCAAGAACCACAGGGTGTCCTGGTTTGGAGGATGATTTAGAATAGATGAATAAAAGGTCTACTGTATATTCCCAAGAATCTAGAGTGACTATGACATCATCTAGACTTCCTACAAGGCTAATGACTGACTTATCTGCCAACTCTATCATTGTTTGGGTTGGTCTTAACTGGTTGATTTGGAGCTTTTGCATAGTGTCAAAAGGAATTACATTAATTACTACACCCAAATCAATGAGTGTGTTTGGTAAAGAAATACCATTAATTTCAATAGTGACTATTGGGTTTCCAGGGTCATTATATTTGTATGGCATTTCAGAGATAAATTCAGATAATTGTCCCACTACCTAAACAAGGGAAGGTTCCTTCTTCTTCCTTCCTGGTTTCTTAATACAAAGGTCCCTTATGATTTTGGCATATATGGGGATATCCTTAATGGCCTGTAGAAGAGGTTTTTTTATACATATATTTCATAATTCATCCTCTATATCTATGTGCAAGGGTGGGTTAGGTTTCTTCACTAATAGTGTTTCGAGGTAGGGTGGGAGATTAACTTGTTGAGGTACTCGTATAGACTGAGAAGTGATTGGAATAGGAGGGGAAGTCTCTTCTTCTGTAGGGGTGGTTTGAGTGTTTTCTTCCTCAGAATGATTATCATTTTGATCTTCCTAAATTATTACTACAGGATTTGATTGGTTTACAGCTTTCACCGATCATAGTTGAATTTCATAGGTGGGAAAGGTTTGAACTTCTATATTTTACACCGGGTGGGTGGTTTGATTATTGGGGTTATGGATTGGTTGGGAAGGGATCACTGTTGACTTCAGAGGGTTGTGGGCAGCTTGGTTTTGTGCTTGTTTATTGGCATTTGTAGGTGCTTGCTACTGCTAGTTAGGGTTCAAGGGGGTTGTAAATTGTTGTTCTACAAGAGGTGGGAGTAAATCTTGCATCTGTGGTGGGTTGAATCCAGGTAGTAATTGGGAAATGTTTGCAGGATATTGTGGATATGTAGGGTAAGAGGGATTTCCATACACAGGTCCCCTACAACCTTGTTGCCAAGGTTGGGTTTGAGCTTGCTAAGGTGTCCATTGTGGATAGGTGATTGGGGAAGGACCCCAATGTTGTTGTTGATACTGTGCATTAGGGTTATAAAATGTATTGGGGTTTTGGGCTCTCTAAGGTCTTTTGGAAGGGTATGTTTGTTCTTGTGAGACTCCCCCTCCCCTATACATGGCTTGTATCTCAAGAAAATTTAGACACTCAGATGCCAAGTGTTCTAGTGGACATAGGACATAGATTGCTATGACATTTAATGGGCATTCTTTCTCACTGTGCTTATTTCGACATCTATGACATAATATTGCTAAAGAAGCCCTTCTTGTTTCTTTTTCAGTTTTAGAGTATCTAACTGGTTACTGATTTTACTCAAGATGTTTTTTTTTAAGTTCTCCAATAAGTTTGCTAACTCAATTTTGGTGACATTCCTTGAGCTTTGTTTTGTATTTCTGCTAAAATAATCTCTTGGTCTTTTGCTTGTTTTAGCTTGTCCTAGTCTTGAGTATCTTCCACAGTAATATGCAATCTCTACAAAATTCTTTTGGTGTACATCTCCTGAACTCAACAAGTTTAAAACTTTTATGCAGTCATCTCTAAGACCTTTCAAGAATACAGTTCTTACTACAGCTGGGTCTGTGGTGAATAGTTTTGATTTCTGATAGTTGTATAAGAACCTTTCTAAGTAGTCTTCAGGGATTTCATCTTATGTTTGCTACATTTTAAAAATGTCATTTTTAGCATTATCCTTACAATAGTCTTGGTATTTCTGTAAAAATGTGTCTTTCATCTGATCCCAAGAAAGGATTCTATTTTCTCCTAAGCTCATGAACCATCTTAAGGATGAATCTTTCATTGTAGCAGGAAAGAGCTTAATTTTTTGGGCATTGTCTGAGTAGTTATATCTTCTACATAATATGTCAAACTCGAATAAAAATAAATTTGGATATTCAGTTGACATGCCAAGTGGGTAACGATGATAGTGGGATATTTTTAATGCTGATGTTTCTGGAAATAATCAAGATTGGAAACCCAAAAGTCTCAGTCTCCGTGGTTGCATTTCCTTCTTCTTCTACCATTCTACTGATAGATGGTTCAGAAACTGGATTTTCTGTATCTCCTAATTGTTCAGCAGATTCACGTTCTGCCCACCCCAATGTTGATTCTTCCATTTTAGGTTCTTCTTCTGGAGCCTTGTTGGCTCCCCTTGAATTTTCTCTTGGTGGATATTTTCCTGGCTTCGAAGAACCCCACTCTAGTGTCTGTGTTGGAGCCGCCCTTGTTTTTCACCTTGCGTGATTTTCAATTTTTTGATACTTGAGATCTAAAGTTGTTTTTCTTTTCCTTCCGAAATCATAAAACTCTGAAATCTTGTCACCGTAATAGCAATGCTTTTTCACTTTCAAAAAAGATCCATTTTTCACAAGTATGATTTCTCTTTTGTTTTATTTCGGGACATCGCAAGCCGGATACTTCAATCTCTGAATTCATAAGTCCCGAAATGCGAAACTATGAATTCACAAAACATTAACTAGGGCAAAACTTTTAAACTCATGAGTATGCATATTCGGGAATTCACGCCTCGGCATTCGTCGAACCTGAGTTTTTGTTTTTACGGCCCCGAAAGCCGAGAACGCGATAACTATTGTGATAACCTTGGTCAAGGACGAAAGGTAAAAAACTAACCATGCTCAAATTTGGTTCTCGACACTTCATCACTCGGCACTTTCTTTCATCGAGTTAAGGTGTCCAAAACTCCGATTCACGAAGTTGCGACATAATTTTAGCGAGATTAATTAGTCACCTAATCTAAGATTTCCTTCTCTTAATTCGAGCCTTAATTATCGCCACATCGTGATATCGCGACTCGGCATATCATTCTCCCAAAGGTTTGTCTTCGAATTCCTGAGTCGCGATATGGCGATTAAGTTAATTATATAATTAAGGATGCGCCAAATCATGGTTGCCATTAATTACGTTAGAATTGGCACTCGCAGTCTCGCGAGTTGAAGAGTCAAAATATGAAAAGGAAATTCACGATGCAGTGAAAAGCGAGAAAAGTATTTAAGTCATTAAGATTTGTAATTCTAAATTAAACGAGATTTGTCTTGCGCATTGAGGTTGGCACTCTTCACGAGGTATTTACTTGCTCTCCATAACCTGACTGCCTGTCAAGCCGTCGAACATTGATGACATTAATGAAGAATTAGGGTAAATCCACGAATAAACAAAATAGGATTTACGCAATGAATGGTTTCTAAATTACGATTTGACAGACTTAATTCGAATAGTACAGAGTGTTCAAATATAAACGGGAGTTTCATTTTATTTTAAACATTTCTCATAAGCGTATAGAGCACGCCTTTCTCCAAGTGAACCAGTTTCTGCATGTATACACAGGTTTATCACAGAAGAGTGAAGAAGCAATCGTCAGCTATGGCTCCAAGGAGAGCAGCGAAAGCAAATGTCGAGGTTGCATCACAGGGTATAGACAACGTCTCAGATACTTCACCTCGGACTGGCGGCTCAGTAACCACCTGGTCGTTTATTTCAGACATTCTGCAATCTGAGTTGGTAAACTATTCAGACTCAGATGACGATGACAATGATATTGTAAAGGACGACCTGAACACTAAGTACAAGACAATTGTTCAGTCGGGAATGCACCTAGTTGCAACCAGACTTTGGTTGCTCCCATACTACGATATGATACGATGGGCATTGGATCAAATCGACCTACCCACCAGAACTATCATAAATGACCGACGGAACATGGTCGAGACTTTCAGACCAGAGCATATCCAATCTATGTATAAGCTACCAGCGACTTCTAAATATATATATGGCAATGAATTCCTGTAGAAATTCAAAAAGAAGGAGTGCGAAGAATATGATAAAACCATGCCTGGTTTGATAAAAGATTGGGTTTCGCGCTCCGCGACATTCAGAGCGAATGAAAAGGGCGTGTATTCAATTTCTTCGCTGGAGCCACAGTATATGTATGTGGCGATGATGACGTGCCGACTTTTCAGAAATGAGGATACCGCGCATTTTTACATCCAGTGGGTACCTCTCATCTTTCGGGTAGCAGAAGGTTGCTCATTCAATTGTGCGATGATGCTCTCTGACAGTTTGTTCAACAGGGTCATAGAGTACCGGGAGAAAAAAGCAGCTGGGAGACCATCCGGATTCTTCATGTCCGCATATATCATGGACGCAATATGCTCCATGACACCTTTTCCTTTGATGAATTGGGCTTGGTGCCCAACCCAAGGAAAAATTGTGCATGATTACCACGACAGGCTGTGGGAAAATAATACAAATAAGCTTATTTATGAGAATTTCAACTGGGTGATGGTTCCCCAGCACATCGCCATTTTTGGTCCTTCGCCACCACGCATCTCGGATAGCATTGCTGTGAATCTGAGAAATATCGCGGATTGGTACATAGAAGAAGAATTCTCTTATTTTAGAGTTTTCGAAGCTGTTGTTCCTCCTCTGGCGCTATCGTTGTTCATCCCCGACAAGCTGGCCTGTCATGAGATTGCTCGACAAACAGTGATTGGCGGAGTGAGTAAAGAGCTCAAAGTGTCATCAAAGAAGGTATGGCCATTTTTTCCCGTTCGGCTTAATTCCTATTCCTTATTAGATTTCGGACATGCTAAGGCTGAGGCTGCAACCTTAGAAGACTTGAGCCTAGTCTCTATTGAGTACAAAAAGCATGATCCTCAGAGAATTGTAAGCACCCATTTGGGAAATTGTGGATTAAAGAGGTTTGAACACGAATGCTTACCCTTGGATGGTGTTTTCCGAGGGTCGAGGTCCTATGCGGAAGTGCAATTTCGAATCAGATCTCTAGCACCCGAAGACAGGGCCTCTATTTTAAAATTTCAGGAGCATAGGAAAAGATGTCTCCCTGTGGTGCTAGGAGGTTTGGGACTTTCCTAGGATAAAGAGAAGGAGGCTGAAAGCTCTGAGGGCCAAACTTCTAATATCGAAAGACGTCAAGAAGGACAGCAGGAGGAGAATCCCGAATAGGAGAAGAGTCCCAAGCAGGAAAACAACCCCGAACAGGAGAAGAGTCCCGAGCAGGAAAAGAATCCCGAAACAGAAGAAGGGACTACTGACCCACCCAAGGAACATATTCGAGAGGTGGAAGTAAAAAACACATACCCGCCAGAGACTCAGAAACCGGAGACAGAGACGAAGGCCTCTGATCCTCCGAAGGAGCAGGGCTCACTCGACACACCAGGAAAGGTGGCGAAGCAGATCGGGGAACCCATCACCTCTGTCACACCCTTGCAGTCGGCACAGGGAGATGTTAGCGAGGGATGGATATTTGGTGAAGAACTAAGACCTATAAGGGCAGAGGAACTCCCCCCTAATGAGTTCTTTTTTGACAGAAAGAGAAAAGCTGTAGTAAAGAGGGAATTTTATCAAGAGGGAGAGTCCACTGTTAAAAAATTCAAAGTAATGACATATGGAAAAAACAAGAAGAGTGACGAGTTCGCCACAGAGATAGCAGGGATGCTAGGAGAATATGCGTCAGTGAACCAATTCTCGATTGCGATGTTGAAAAATCAGCTCAAGAGAAAGAATCGACTGATCAAAAATCTAGAAGCTCGAGTAGCTTCGGCTGCAGAAAACGCTGAGAGTCAAGCGAGTGGAGCAATAGGGCTGGCCCGATTGGCCGATAAGAAAGAAATCAAAGTCCTCAAAACCAAACTAGAACAAGAAAATTCAGTGATCCGAGATGGTCGGGTGCAGGCTGGTCGGCAGAGGGAAATGATCACAGAGCTGCAGGCTCAGTTAGAGGTCGCGGAAAGCAAGGTGGTTGACATAGAGATTGTTAAATACTGAGCAATCGATATTCGGAGCAGGATCTCTTATGCTCAACACAGTTTGCTAAACAAAGTGGGCGAGATTCGATAAGATTGCTTGTTAATGCATCAGATTTCTGAGAGCCTGATTGTCAAAGAAAGAAACGCAGAAGTTGCTCGGGTCGCTTTCCAAGAAGCAGTGATAGCTACCAACAACAGATTTTCAGCAGGCCCTCCCAGACTCACCATTGCCGAACAAACTAGGGGTAATATTTTGTTAAAAAATTGGGAACATGATATTACTTTAAGCAAGGAACAGGCTCAAAAAGTGACAAATTCAATAGAAGAAGCCTTCAATGCCATAAATGGTGAGCTATTAGGGATAGAGAGCGGAGGTGGCATAGATACACTAAGGCAGATGAATATAGATCGGATTTCCCTCAACATGAAGGAGAAGAATGAGAAGAATTCGATAGAAATCTCTAAGATGAACAGGATAGACATGGCTCAAATCGACCAACATTTGATTCAACCTAGTGCACAACTCGGCGCCCTGGACACTATCGATGCACAAATAGGTAATAAACTTCCATAGCTAGCCCGAGACTGCTATTTTGCCGAAGCCAGTTGTCAAGCCGAGCCTTCACAGCTTGTATCCCAGTTTATGGACAAATGTATCATGTACATTGAATCCATGCGAGGACAAGCACCTGGCACTTCTTGAAAAGGAAGTAGGAGAAATGGAGTGATTTCGCTTCTCCCAGCTGTTAAGCAAAACCTTCACAGCTTGTATTCCATTTTTTGGACAAATGTATCATATGCATTGAATCTAAGCAAAGACAGACACCTGGCACTTTTTTGAAAATGGATTAGAACAGATGGATTGATTNTTTTGTTTCTTTTCATTTTGCTCTACATAATTGATGTGTATCACTATAATTTAGTACTACCACTACTATAGTGAAGGGATTTTATCTTTCTGTAATTGTTTCTTGTCTTTCCTCTGCACCAGCTATCAGCAAGTGTAAGACCAATTTGCATTTACATAATTTTATATTTATTTACACTATGTCAATTACTTCTATGTCAATTTCTTCTTCTGTGTATGTGTGAATTTTCCACTGATAGGAACCTTACGTTATCCAAAACTAAATGTTTTTCTCTCATTCCACATATTTTACTAAAAAATAATATAGTTACGGGAAAGGGCCTTCAGTTTGCATTCCTATTTTGTTCTTCATGCGAAAATTTCTCTTATTTCGACTGAATTGAAACAGTGTTGAAATCTCCCTTTAAATCTTTCCTTACTGGTAATGTTTCTCAATGACTGTCCCTGCAGCTACTCAACCTAATATTCAACCTGGACTCTCTAATCAAAATCATATCGCTTTAAATATTTTCGATACCATACTTAAAACTGCTAACACCCAGGAGGAATTAGAACTTTCATGGGCAGCCATTGAGCGTGATATAACTGCTCAAGAGCAGTTGGAAGCTAGACGATGAGAACGTAGAAATCTGCTCTAGTTTCTCATACCGAGGTGACTTTATTTTTGTATTCATCTTTTACGTACTTTCGGATGCCTTGACACTGTATTTTAAGCCTTAGTACAGACTCAGGAACAACATCTTTCTGGCGCCGTTGCCGGGGAACGAAGTTACGAAATCTTTTCCCTGGGAAAATGACAAACAATTTCGTTGATAGTGTTCCTCTTTGATAGTGAACATAGAGTGCACAGCGTTTTAAGGCTTGTTTAAATATTTCACATGGCGACTCCACTGAAACACAAACTGGCATCTGGTAGGAGGCATACCAGAGAGAACCCGGGTGGCAAGCCAATTACGCCTGTTAATAATCCTGAAAAATTTTTAAGAGCGAGAGGCTCACTTGAGACAACCGCTTCAGTTAATAAACCCAAAAACCCACTTTTAAAGACCAAATGCCCTTCAGAACATCCTACTTCTAGCATTCCTCTGTCTGATACCAAAGATCCAGAAACAAACTACTCGAAATTTAGGAGTGAGCCACATCAGACTTTCCCATCTATAAACAAGGGTAAAGGTCCTTTATAAAGATCGTTATCGTTTGACATACCAGCCTTTCTTCGGCAGAACTTCCCAATTTCACCTGATTCCAAAGAGTGTGTTACACCCTCTTTTCCTACTCCCAAATCGATGGCAGGCGTCGGAGGAGGAGGTGGAGGACATCATAATGTCCCTCCTCCCAGAGTATTTGCGAAAGTAGCAGTAAGATATGCTCCCCTAGTTTTACCAGTTCTCCTCCATGATTTACCTGACAACTACATTAAAAATCTTCCTAAGTTCACTGGGGAGGGAGATCTAACCGCAGTCGAGCATATAAAATTTTTTGATAAGTTTGTAGACATTTATGGTATTGAGCACGAGGATGTCTATTCGAGACTACTTGTCCAGACCTTCGAAGGACAGGTCGGAACTTGGTTTCGGAGTCTTCCTGCAGCTTCTATTCAGACATATGATGCCTTGGAAGATGCTTTCCTCAAACAATGGGGAGAGCGAAAAGATCACTTGTATTACCTTACCAAATTTGGGTCCCTGAAGAAAAAGAACTCAAAAACTATTATGGAATTTATTCTGATATTTAACAAACTTTATAATAAAATTCCAGTCGTTGTTAAACCTTCCGAACCCTCAGCCAAAGTAACCTTTGCGAGAGATTTTGAACCTAATTTTGCATTGCTTTTGCGAGAAAGAAGAGGAGCCACACTGAATAGAATGAAAGATGATGCTGTCGAAATAGAATCTAATATGATGGCTTCAGGTAAGTTGAAGGCTAAAGTAGAAACAGTCAACCGTGAAAATAGATGCTATAGGGAACCAGCGGGTCCTTCCGGGTCAAATAGATATACTGACGATAGAGTAGACGATATGGCCCGAATAATAAAAGATCTGTCTAACAAAATCTCTAGGATGGAGTTGGATCAGGCTAAAGATGATTCTTCTAACAAAAGGGACTTCATGAGAAACCCAAATCCCCAAAATCAACAGAGGCAAATAAAGAATGAAGATCAAAAAATACAGGCTCCACCAAAAAACGAAAATTTTATAGAAGCGAGTGACCTCCAAGATTTCAGAGATTTAGAAGATGAAGTTGCATGTGTTTGTACTCTTTTCGTCATTTGATGAGCAAAATAAGAGCACTTACATGCCTAGTTGGGCTCTGCTAGTCATGACAGCTGTATGGTAAAAAGTTAGAAAGAAAACAACGAAGCTATTAACAAGAATTAAACAAAATCTAAATGAAACTATGAGCATAGGAAAAAAAATAAAAACAAATGAAAATGGACCAATATCACCAATATATAAGCAGGTCTGATTGATGAAAT